>BRYC01000323.1:25752-39232 GCA_030267985.1 Parmales sp. scaly parma | reverse complement strand
CCCCCCCCAACGGGTCCCCTTCCCCCATGATCTCCTCCTTGGATTTCCCGAACATCCCCAAGCTCGGCTCCGGGTTCGCCTCTAGCAGCAAGCACTTTTTGTTTTCGTCCACCAAGAAGTCCAGCCCTGCCAACCATCCAAAACAAAAAAAATCATCGAAGGGTTAGTTAGCGAACCACCGCCAAGGATCCCTTGCTCTTCCCGACTCACCAAACAGCTCGTACGTCGTTGGGAGCGCCAAGAACTTCCTCCCATCACCCCCCAGCTTCCGAAACGTCCTCTTCAATATTTCGTTCATTTGGGTCCACAGGCCCTTTTCATTTTTAGCAAAATCGTCCCCGTTGTTCAGCTCGCTGCACTCGTGGAGCGCAATGTTGTGGAGCTTCGGGTTTTAGCTGTGGTGGGCCTTGTTGTACGACTGATTCGTCACGTGGGCGTGTAGCAAGTTGTTGCACGAATTTGAATTTGAATTTGAATTTTTGTTCGTGTTGCCCCCCTCCCTGCTCTCCTCAACACCAATCGCCTCCCCCCCCTCGCCGCTAATATCGCTGCTGTAGGGCTCCGGAGCAATCAGCACCCTCACCTCGTCGTACAGGAAACACTCGAGCTTCCCCACACACAGGACGAGTACTCGGAGGTGGAACTTGTGCTTCTTTTTGTCATTGTTATTGTCTTTGTCGCCATTGCCATTCCGGTCATCGATCAAATACGGTGGAACATAGTGCTGGATCACCCTCAAAGAGGAGCTGTCGGCGAGGAAGTTCTCCCGGAGCAGCTCCAACCCTTTGGCTCTGGTCACTTGGCTAGACAGGTCGAGAAGGATCAGCCCATAGGCATTGGAAGAGTCAGAGTATTTAACGACATACTTCCCCGGCTGAGGGTTGGAGCAAATGAACTGCTCGACCTCGGGGAAATTTGCCACGACCCATGTTTGAGGCATATCGCATCCGGAGCCGGAGCCAACAACAACTGCTTGGTGGTCAACCGACATGAGAGCTTCGCAGTACTTGGGAAGCAAGTCCTTTCGGATCAAACCTGACCGCATGTACATTCTGGGGGCTGTTTTCTTTCCAGCAAGCACCAGGGGCCATTTTATAGTCTTCCAGAATGTGGAGGTCTCGTTCGGAGGAAGATTCGTGATCAGAGAGGTCATGGTTTTTAATTTTTTGTGAACAAAAAATAAAATTCTGTTCATCAGTTCATATCCCCTGTAATTCTACTCAAATTTTATACCAGCTCCCGGATTGTACTACCCCTCTTCTTGCAAACTCGAAATAAAAATGCCTTGGCATCCCGAGAAAAGTGGAGCATCTGCAGCCCCTGAAACAACCGCCCCAACAATAGATTCATCCCCCGCCTGCTCCTCCAAACCTACCCTTCCCTTCCCTGCTTCGTTATCACACTTCCTTTTGTTGTCGGTTCCCCAGTTTCGCCCACGTGCTGCTAATCCAAAACCACCAAAACCAATTACAATAAAAATAACAAAATTAATTCCAACTGGACAATTGCAAGACTCCCCTATCCCCACTGTGCAAATAGTGGTCCTAACTTCCCCGGCAGTGGCAAGCTTGGGATTGGATCTTTGCATGCTGACGGACGAGGTGGAGGTGAGCAGCTGCGAGTGGAAAACATAAGCGGCGAAAACATCAGCTTCTTACAGAATTTTTACTTCACTTCAAACACCCACCCACAAAACTCACCTCGTACCATTTCGGCAGGTCGCATCGAACATGAACTTGACGGAGGTCCCATCCAACCTCCCTGATGATCTCGATCCTGAACCTGCTCCTGAACCCCCCGTCACGAACAACGAGTTGACCACAATCTCAACTTTTGAAGACGAAACTGAAACCGAAATTGAAACTGGAATTGAACACCCTGTCAACAGCAATGAGAAGACGAGTTGGGCTCGATGCATGCTGACGGACGACGAGGAGGTGAGCAGCTGCGAGCGCCAGCGTAAGCGGCAAAAACAGCAAGTTCTCACAGAATTAGAATTTTTACTTCACATCAAACACCAATCAACAAACCAAAACTCACCTCGCACCATTCAGGACGGTTCACATTTGAACCTTACGGAGGTCATACCTAACTTCCCTGATACTGCTTCCCTCACCTCGAGGGAGCTTGAAACCACGGCGACGAGCGACAATGAGCATTCCGAGGCGAACGCATTGTTTGCTCGCTGGAATCTGCTCTGCTTGTCCATTGCTCTGACTACAGCCGGACTGGTGACAACCTTGTTGTCCAACAATGCTCGATCTTGCCATTGCTTTTGCCTAAAACGACTGAGCAGGGCGCACAGTTCGATGAGGACGAGAATGAAGAAGAAGGCGAGGCAGTTCGAGAAATCTCGCGAATCTCGTGGGTGGTCTCTCATCTGCTACATAGAGGATATTTTTCTGGCTCTGATTTCGTTCTGGAGCCTGACGATTGCCATATTGTGAGTAGCGAGCAAAGCGAAAAGTGTGGTGATTTTTATTTCAACTTCTAAACCCACTTCCACTTTTTTCCAGGTTCTACATCGTGGACGTTCCAACCTTCAAGTCGGTGAGCTTCCGGCTCACCGCAGCTGTCACAGTGTTGTACGTCAGCTTGGTGATATGTATCAACTACGTCGAGAGTCCCGACGGCTTTTTTCCGCGGCGCAATTCGAAGCCGAGCAGGAGAAAAACAAAACGAACAGTGCTGAATCTGCTGACAACCCTCCTAGCATTAGCTTCCCCAGCTCTGCGGGTCGCCGTCTCTGGCGCCAGGGGGGATGATGCCAGTTTCGAGAGGGGGGGGGGGGAGCTCATGAGCGAGGGGACGACGTGGATGCAGGATCCGGATTGGGTTACCGAGGGTGGAGTTGGGGGAGGAGAGGGGACCACGGAGCATGAGTGGGACGAGATGAGTGAGGGGGGGGAGTTAGTGGAGTTTGGAGGGGGGGTTGATCGGATTGATGTCGGTCATAGGCGTTTAGATGGTTGCGTGGGGATAACCGTTTCAGGATGCGAAGATGCGCAATGGAACAGAATGGGAACATTCGAACTTGCAGGAGAATGTGATGGTCGGCCCATGTACGAGAAAAGCGACGGAGAAACGCTTTACTACGGTTCTCGTTTTGCTCGTTGGTACATTGGGTCTTTTGGCTGTGGATCAACATCTGTTGGAGTTAAAACTACAACGGCCGGAGCCGAACCGTCATCCTCGTCAGGTTGGATGTGCGCCGATGGAGGCAGTTGGACCTCGTACTCGCTCTCCGTGGGGTGCGTTGCGTGCTCCTCCAACTGCGCTGCGGGGAGCGGTTGCGCACTCCAGGCAGATAATTCGGCGAGCTGCGAGAGCTGTGAGGTGGGCGAGTACAGCAGCACAAACGACGGCTCGTCCTGTGCGAGCTGCGGAAGTGGTGAAACGACGGAAAGCACCGGCTCAACATCAGCCGGTCAATGCATTTGCAACGTCGGCTACTTCCTCGACGGCTCGTCCTGCAAAATTTGCCCTGGAAACTCAGCTACGGCCAGCACCGGCTCGACGTCAATTGACCAGTGCGAGGTACTGACCGCATGCAAGCTGGCGAGCGGAGCGTTGGCCCTTGGCGCTGATTCCGCTGCCCCTCTTTTGGCCTCGACGCAATGCTGCACGGACTTGGTGGCAGCCAGCGACGCCATGTTGTTCGTGGGTGCCACTTATGACGGCTTCGTGACCGACGCTGCTTGTGCTGCTGATGCTTGCGGAGCTGCCTACACGTACGCAATTGGAGCCGGAGAATCTATTGGAATGCTCGGTGCAGGAACTGTAACTAGCTGGGCTGCCGCATGTGCAGTATTCATGCAACCTTGTCCCAGCAACTGTGCCGCAGGAAGTGGGTGCGAGTATGGCGGTTCGACGCCAAGCTGCGTAGTCTGTCCAGGTGAGCAAAATGACCGAGCGCTGAGTCGAGACAAGGTCAAGAAAATAACTAACCTCCCAACCGCAACTTAGTCGGAAAATGGAGCGGCGCAAACGACAAAAGCATATGCACGAGCTGCGGAAGTGGAACGACGGAAAACACCGGCTCCACATCAGCCGGTCAATGCATTTGCAACGTCGGTTCCTTCCTCGACGGCTCGTCCTGTGCGAGCTGCGGAAGTGGAACGACGGAAAGCACCGGCTCCACATCAGCCGGTCAATGCATTTGCAACGTCGGCTTCTTCCTCGACGGCTCGTCCTGTGCGAGCTGCGGAAGTGGAACGACGGAAAGCACCGGCTCCACATCAGCCGGTCAATGCATTTGCAACGTCGGCTCCTTCCTCGACGGCTCGTCCTGTGCGAGCTGCGGAAGTGGTGAAACGACGGAAAGCACCGGCTCCACATCAGCCGGGCAATGCATTTGCAACGTCGGCTACTTCCTCGACGGCTCGTCCTGCGCGAGCTGCCCAGCAAACTCAGATCCTGCTAGTACTGGTTTGACCTCAATCGATCAGTGCTGTGCTTTAGGCTACTTCCTCGACGGCTCGTCCTGTGCGAGCTGCGGAAGTGGTGAAACGACGGAAAACACCGGCTCCACTTCAGCCGGTCAATGCATTTGCAACGTCGGGCTCTTCCTCGACGGTTCGTCATGCACACTTTGCCCTGCCGGTTTCACAACATCCTCCACCGGGTCGACATCAGTCGCCCAGTGTAACGTGCCGTTTGCGGGAATGTTTCTGGTGGCTGGGGAGGGGAGGTGCGCGGTGGAGGGGAACTGTATATCGAACTACGAGGCGGGGTCGAATTATGGGAGCTACGAGGCCTGCACCTTTCGCCTCGACGGCATTTCGGGGCCGTTGGTGTTTGAGCAGTTTGACATTTATGGTAGTCAAGGCAATTGCCGACATTACGACTTCCTGACCATTGCGGGGACCAAGTATTGCGGAGACACGGCCCCAACTGGACTTTTAGGAGGAGCTGAGAGTGAAATTGCATGGCAAACTTATAGCGCTTCAAATAATAATGCAGGATTCAAAGTATGCGTCGCCTACTGCCCCGGCAACTGTGCCGCAGGAAGTGGATGCGAGTATGGTGGTTCGACGTCAAGTTGCGCAGTCTGTCCAGGTGAGCCAAAATGGCCGAGCGCTCGAGCAAGGTCAAGAAAATAACTAATCACCCTCCTTCCATCTCCAGTCGGAAAATGGAGCAGCGCAAACGACAGCTCGTCCTGCAAACTTTGCCCAGGAAACTCAGCTACGGCCAGCACCGGCTCGACGTCAATTGACCAGTGCGAGGTACAGTCCGGGACGACCCTGGTGATATCACAAGGGGAGGGGAGGTGCGCGGTGGAGGGGAACTGCGTCTCGAATTACGAGGCGGGGTGGAATTATGGGAGCTACGAGGCCTGCACCTTTCGCCTCGACGGCATTTCGGGGCCGTTGGTGTTTGAGCAGTTTGACATAGAGGATGATTCGAGTTGCCGTTGGGACTTCCTGACCATTGCGGGGACCAAGTATTGCGGATCCACGGCCCCAACTGGACTTTTTGGAGGAGCTGGGAGTGACATCTCCTGGCATACTGATGGCAGTGGAGTTAGAACAGGATTCAAAGTATGCGTCGCCCAGTGCCCCAGCAACTGTGACGCAGGAAGTGGATGCTCGTGGGAGGGCTTGACAGGAAGCTGCGCAGTCTGTCCAGGTGAGCAAAATGACCGAGCGCTGAGTCGAGACAAGGTCAAGAAAATAACTAAACTCGCAATCAAATTTACGTCTCCTCCTCCACACTTTCACTCTATTTGATTTCTATACGCAGTCGGTACTTGGAACAACGCGAACGACAAAAACATGTGCACGAGCTGTGGAAGTGGTGGAACGACGGAAAGCACCGGCTCCACATCAGCCGGTCAATGCATTTGCAACGTCGGCTCCTTCCTCGACGGCTCGTCCTGTGCGAGCTGCGGAAGTGGTGGAACGACGGAAAGCACCGGCTCCACATCAGCCAGTCAATGCATTTGCGACGCCAACTTCTACCTCGACGGCCCGTCCTGTGTGAGCTGCCCGGCAAACTCAGATCCTGCTAGTACTGGTTTGACCTCAATCGATCAGTGCTGTAATGTCGGCTACTTCCTCGACGGCTCGTCCTGTGCGAGCTGTGGAAGTGGTGGAACGACGGAAAGCACCGGCTCCACTTCAGCCGGCCAATGCATTTGCAACGTCGGCTACTTCCTCGACGGCTCGTCCTGCGCGAGCTGCCCAGCAAACTCAGATCCTGCTAGTACTGGTTTGACCTCAATCGATCAGTGCTGTGCTTTAGGCTTCTTCCTCGACGGCTCGTCCTGTGCGAGCTGCGGAAGTGGAACGACGGAAAGCACCGGCTCCACTTCAGCCGGTCAATGCATTTGCAACGTCGGTTACTTCCTCGACGGCTCGTCCTGCGCGAGCTGCCCGGCAAACTCAGATCCTGCTAGTACTGGTTTGACCTCAATCGATCAGTGCTGTGCTTTAGGCTTCTTCCTCGACGGCTCGTCCTGCAAAGCTTGCCCAGGAAACTCAGCTACGGCCAGCACCGGCTCGACGTCAATTGACCAGTGCGAGGTACAGTCCGGGATGACCCTGGTGATTAAGGAAGGGAGGTGCGCGGTTGAGGGGAACTGCGTCTCGAACTACGAGGCGGGGTCGAATTATGGAATCAACGAGGACTGCACCTTTCGCCTCGACGGCATTTCGGGGCCGTTGGTGTTTGAGCAGTTTGACATTATGGCATATGATTGTCAGTTCGACTTCCTGACCATTGCAGGGACCAAGTATTGCGGAGACACTGCCCCAACTGGACTTTTAGGAGGAGCTGAGAGTGAAATCACTTGGGTTTCAAGTGAGCAATTTTCTTATGCCAGACCAGGATTCAAAGTATGCGTTGCCTACTGCCCCAGCAACTGTGCCGCAGGAAGTGGATGCGAGTATGGCGGTTCGACGTCAAGTTGCGCAGTCTGTCCAGGTGAGCAAAATGACCGAGCGCTGAGTCGAGACAAGGTCAAGAAAATAACTAACTAACCCTCTCACCCACAGTCGGTACTTGGAGCAGCGCAAACGACAAAAGCATATGCACGAGTTGTGGAAATGGTGAAACGACGGAAAGCACCGGCTCCTCATCAGCCGGTCAATGCATTTGCGACGTCGGCTACTTCCTCGACGGCTCAAGCTGCGTGAGCAGTCCGAGCGTCTCAACAAACGCTCCGACAACCGCCCCAACAAACACCGAATTGCTTTTGGGTGAGATTCCAGGTGCCACTACTACATCTCACGGAGGGGATGATTTAACGTTACTCGTTATTATTTTGATCATCGTTGGGGCTGTGGGCCTAGTGGCATTGGTTGGTTATTTCATATTGGTATTGGTCGAGAGTAAAAAAATAGCAACAGCAAATCTCAAGATAAATCCAAACTCAGACTTCAGCAAGGACTACGAGATCGACTTGGAAAAGAGGAGGGGATTGTTGGTGGGGAAGCTAACTAACGTCGACGAGCACAGTAAGGTCGAGAGCGACGAGACTGAGCGGGGGAAGCTGCTATTCAATCAGTTCCGGAACAGCGAGCAAAGCAAGGTGACAGTAAAAACAAACAACGAGCTGGTAAACGCAGCCGCAATTCAGTTTGAGGGGAAGATGTGGTGCAGGTTGAGCACGACGGTGCGGTGCGGGGGGAAGGAGGCGCTGGCGTTCTTGCTGAGCGTTGACAGTCGGTCGTTGGTGAGCGAGCACGATTTGAAACTGAGCGAGGTTGTCACTGAAAATTATAGAATCGCCGAGAAAGATAAGGAGGAGAACGACAAGGGCCACACGCAAGTTGTTAGCATTTTGCAGAGCAAGGTGCTGAGTGACGGAACGGAAGTCCAGAACAGTATGAACAGGCGAATGACGTGGAAAGAGGTTGACGGCAATCTCACGCTGTATTCTTCGCCCACGACTGTGCTGGAGGAAAGGGCACCATTGTCATCATTGTTCGGACAGCGAAGCCAAGATTTCCCCACTTTCCAGGACATGAGCGTTGTTGCCACGAAAATAACGCAAGTGAGCGAGACCGAATGCAAGGTGAGCGAGCGGAGCGATGAAGCTCATAATAAATTCAGGCAGCTACATCATCTACGAAATAACCAACTCTTTTTCCGTTTGGCTCGCTCGGCGCAGATTGAGATGGTTTTCGATCCGATCCCGAAGAAAAGAAAGACCTCTGCCGGGTCAGTCCAAACCAAGACCAAGAAGGAGCTTGAAGACGCCCTGCCGACCAACCGCGACTACAACACGTTGAACAGAATGCAAATTAAATTCCAGAACTGGCGGAAGTTGGAGAGTGGACTGGACGAGAGTGACGGGGAGGCGATGGGGGTGATGCTGATGGCGAACAGCAGCAATTTGTTGAGCAAGAACAGGACTAAGAAAATGAAGGAGCAAAGAGTCAAGCATTTCTTTGAGGAATTCCTAGCGATGAAGAAAATGAAAATCGAGCACCCGTTCTTCGAGACGATGATCCACACTTTAATAGTGGGTGATAAGGAGGAGAAGGGGCGACACATCGAGGGGAAGCTCGCAGTGCTGACAGTTCACGACGGAAATCATTTGGGCGCTTCTTTCTTAAAGTTCTTGAACATTACGGCGACCGAAGAAGGCGCGTTCGCCTCGTGGGTGAAGAAGTACCCAGCGATGAACGAGCTCTCAACCAACCACGAATTCTTCAAGCCGCTCATGCTGACGCTAGGGAAGGCGATCAGAACCTCCGCAACTTGGCAGAAACTTGGTTTGTCGATCGGTGTAGCGCTGATGAGCATGCTTGATGTCGCAACTGACATTTACACGATTGCCATCTACCGCAGTCGAGGATTGCACGAGAAGGCTTACTTGATGACAGTGTTTGTGACGTTGAGCATTGGTTTGCAGCTGACAATGGTAGTTGCGGTTCACCACAAAAACAAAAGGAAATTGTTGATTGAACTGTTCGGCACGGTGACATTCACAAAGCCGGCCTTCAACAAGTTCCGAGTTCTGACCAACGCGAAGATGGAGCATCATGCAATCATGCCACCCGTGAGCGAGATGGTTTTTTTCAAGATGTGCGAGGTTTTCAGTGAGAGCATTCCAATGAGTGTAATTCAGGTACAGAACGTACTGGAGAGTAAGGAGATTGATTTACCAGTGGTGGGGGCACTGCTCACCAGCGTCGTGTTCGTGGCAGAGGCCGTGAGCTACATGACATATGCGTTAGACATCAGCGAGGACAGTAGGTAAGAGGAGGGAGGGAGGAGCGTTGGAGTGAGACGAATCAATCGCAAACACAAACTAACCCAAATCCGCTGCAGACGCACTGGCAAGATCTTCTACGGGTTCGTGCCGCTGCATGGTCTGAGGTTGGTGGTCTTGAAGTGGAGCATGTACTTGCTGAGTTTCTGTCAGCTGCTTGGAAAGAGCTTGGAGATGGCAATACTGGTTCAGGTTGGTGGTAAAACATTAGCTATTGGCGTGCTGGGAGGTGAAATGGTTGCGTTCTTGGTTTACAAGCTGGTGAGGGGAGATTTCAGGTATTGGGCGCCAATGCCGCGAGGGACCAGTTTTGTCGTCAGTCTGATTGAGCGCGTGATGGTGAAGGTGACATGTGATTTCACAGGACTTTTGCACGCTCGGCATCCGTACGAGATGGGCGGGCTCTATTGGTTGATGAACATGGTGTTTACACAGGCGAGCGTATTTGGGGCGATTAAGTTGAAGGAGGAGTTTGGGCGGGGGGTAGAGGGGGAGGAGGTGGGAGAAAGGGTGGTGAAGGAGGAGTACTACTTAACGATTGCAACGGTGTTGCTTTTGTTGTGGTTTGTTGCGCTTCTGGGCTTGATGTTCGGTAGCGAGAAGGAGTTCAGGAAAACTTTTGTCAGCACGATGACGGGCAAGCAGTACACCAAGGCTCTGTTTGACAGTGGCGAGGACGAGATTATGGCTGGAATCTTTGATAACCACCCGAGTTTCTTTGCGCCCTTTGAGGACGAGATCAAGGAGTGGTTGGGCGAGAAATGGAACGACTGGCACGTGTCTCGGCCAGGGTGGTTAACGGAAGAGCTAATTGAGCGAATACCTGGGCGATTGTTGCCTGGGGGAGGGGATGCAGGGGTGCTGGGGGATATTGAGTTGGGTGAGGGTGGGTCGAAATAGAAAAAGATCGGTGCTGGGTGCGATTGAAATGCTGTTATGAATACCCTCCCGCTTTGGCTGCTTCTATGGGGAGGAAGGATTGCTGGACGAGTACGAGTACGAGTTCGAGTACGAGTACGAGGCGGATGGACGGGTTGAAGGGGTGAATGAGCGAGGTGGGGAATAATCCTAAAAATTATCATATAAAACCTGATTTAAACAATGCTTCCTCCTTCTCAACACCCTGTCTGCTCTAAGCCGAGTCGCATCTCAAGAAATCTAATACCACACTTGTGGGTCCGTCTCCAGCTCCAGGCTCCTGGATGCACCTGTTCAGTAACAGCATGCCCTCATGCAAAACCCGTAATTCTGCCTCACTCGCTGGTGGACTCGCCGCCACCCCCGTCGGGGCCTTGCACGTCTTCTTGTGCTTCTTCCAAGCCAATTTCTGGCACTCGGCGCTGCAGAAATAGCTGGTTTTGCACCGTGCGCACGCTTTCGTCGTGGTGGTCTTGCAGACGTCGCACTGCCGAGACGGTTTCTTCAGCACGTCCTCCACCTCGTTCAGCTCGGCCTTGTCGTACTTCATGTGCTTGATGAAGGTGCAAGCGGTGTTGTAGGTGCCAAAGATTGACGAGTCGACGAACTGCTTGGGGAGGTGTTGTCGGAGGAGGGTGGGGAAGGGGGTGGAGGAGATGTGGGTGGGGGTGAGGCGGAGGACGTTTCGGATCTCCCGGCACGCATTGAATTGGGGGTCTTGTGCCCATTGGAGGGTTGTTTCTGAGTGAACTGGGTCCGTAACGGTGAGGGAAAGTGGGTTCCGATGGATCATTCGAAGAGCAAGAAACACGAGGGAGTCGCTGTATATCTGGCTATTGCAGGCAACCCCTCGAAGAAGAGTAGAATTGTCGAATTTGAGCACTTCACGCACCAACTCGTCATCGTGCTCATTGAAGAACATGTGACAGTCTGCATACGATCGTGATTTGATCCACCCATTCATCTCATTCTTCCAATAAGCCACTGGTGCGTACAAGCGGAGCATCCCCTTACCATCCAACGAACGAGCTTCCTCGGGAGTGAGGGAGAGCAAGCCGATGATCTCAGCACAGGCTTCACTCCTACGGGCAATGTCGAGGGGTGTTTCGCCTTTATTGTCTCGTGTGGCGAGGGCCTCTTCATTGTAGCAAATCGACTGCACGCCCACGCAGGCAAGAACAGGTGTGTGTGTCTGAGCTTTCGCAGCGAGCCAATGATGTGGCAGTCGTCCATGCTCATCTCTCTCCTTGTACTTTCTCATGAGCAGATCGAAGTCCCGATCTGGGTCATCGTCAGTCATGGCAAATTGTACAGCAAACCAATCACGCTTCTTGAGCCACTTGTGGTACTGGTTGGATACCATCTCTATTGGTTCTGGGTGACCGACGAATACTGAGGGTAGGATAAATGTGGCCAAGGTAAGATAAAGATTATATAATTCGCGAGTATGTTGTGTGAAGATAATGTGCTCGAAAAAATTGATTGAAATTTGAACACAAAAATTTATCATCCAAATCAACAGTTTCAGTTTGACATCACAATAAAATCACGAAAGAGATATCCTCCGGAACATACTTTAAATCCTACCCATTCACTCATAACACACCTAAATAAATCACTACCAAGTTTTGGTTCCCTTCCCCCCCCAACTAGCGTTTGACTTAAAGAAAAACCTTTTTTCCGAAAGTTCATTTTCCACCACTCTGTGCAACCTTCAGCCCCACCAATCTTATTTACAAAGGTTTGTTGTTAGCGTTTTGTTACAAAGGTAACTTACCCCTTTTCTTAGAAGGAAAGAATAGTAAGAATAGAATAGCCACAATCCATCACCAACCACAACCACAATGCCCAACACAATAACCCCAACGATTGGCGGGTCGAATACAAAAAATCCAAATTCCAAATCCAACCAAACTCAGCTCCCAACAACAACAACAGCAACAGCAACAACAACAACAACAAAACCAATTTACCCAGTCTCCAAGCCCCGCCGCAAGTCCTCCCTAATAACCGAAGCTATGGAAGGTTCCGACGACGTGTCCCCCCTAATGACCGACAGCAACCTCGCCGAGCTCGGCAACCGTCTTCGGTCCGGTTCCTTCTCCCGGCGCGCCAACCCAGAAGCAGCAGCCGCAACAACATCAGCAGCTGAGCAACAGAACAACACCGACAACAACACCAACAGTTTTAACCCCCCGCGGTCAAATCGCCCCAGCCTTGGAAACATGGCCCCTCCCACCACCACCGTAAGCACCCCCAACCACAATAATTCCAATTCCAACCCCCCCCCCAAGACCGGACTAGGCCGTGGGATAATGGGCAAGGTCGGCAGGAGCAACAGCTTCTTCACAAAAACTCCCCTGATAAAGTCCGGCTCGTTCCGCAAGGGATCTTCTTCCGCCAGCGCAGCGAGCGGCGACAGCAGCGCAGCGGCAGCCAAGCCATTAAATGCGCTGAACTTTCGAGAGCGGAAGGTTGTCAGGGACGCGTTTAATCTCTTCGACGCGGACGGGAGTGGGACCGTTTCGCCGTTGGAGCTGAGCCGGGTGATGGAGACGCTGTTCGGGAGCAAGCTGAGCCAGGAGATTGTCGATGATATGATTGCGGACGTTGACATTGACCACGACGGGGAGATTAATTTTGAGGAGTTTATTGGACAGGTGACGAAGATGATGAACGAGCCAGACGAGGCTGCCAGTGGTAGCAGTAAGAAGGGGGGGAAGGGGAGGAGCGCGGTGAGGGACGCGGGGGGGGAGGGCAGCGATAGCGACAACAACCAAAATAACAGCAAAGGGCAGTGGAAGAAGTTGGGGACGCTCATCAAAACTTTTCAGGAGAATCGGACGGAGAGCCAGACGAAGACTGCGGGGATCTTTTCGGCTGTTAACCAGAAGCACGTGGAGAAGCAGGAGAGGAAAAAGGTAAGTAGTTAGTGGTTGTTTGAAGGCCTATACAAATATATGGCCATACAAATAATGGCAATATAAATTAATATAACATTAATAATTCACCCAAACCACAAACCACACAGGTCCTCTCAAAGCAACACGACCAAATGGTGAAGCACTTCAACCTCCGCCGAATGTCCATCGGCGACGAGGACACCGACTACGCCGCAATAGCCGCAGCCGCTGCCGCAAAGAAGGCCCACAAGGAGCTCCCTTGGAAGACCCGGACCAGGAAATTCTTCGCAAACCCAACCTCCCCGGACAGCTTGTTTCGAAGGGTGTGCGATATCAGCATCATGCTGCTGGTGGTGTTCCAGGCTTACTACGTGCCGTTCGTGGTGGCGTTTACGGAGGGGCTGCCGGCGAATGTTGACCTCAGGTGAGCTGCGGA
>BRYC01000322.1:133514-144653 GCA_030267985.1 Parmales sp. scaly parma | reverse complement strand
GGGGGGGGGGTGTAGGGGAGAGTTTAGGGGGAGTTTGAGTCAGATATTGAAGGTGAAGGCAAGGTGAATTTTCAACAACACTCCTACAACACTCAACAACACTCCTACAACACTCACTCACCTGGGCAAATAGTACTCCACCTCGAAATCATTCACGACCTTCCCCTCCTCGTCAAGCTTCTCTCCCTTCTTCTCGCACATTCCCTGGCCGTTGCTGCTCAGGCTCTGAAACACCTCAGCGGACAGGCGAGTGTTCTCAAAGTTCCACTTATGGAGGCAGTAGTTGTAGAAACACTTTTTCATGGTCTTTGTGTCTTTCGAGGGCTTGTCGAGGTGGCCAAGGGAGGCGTCAATGGCGACCATGGAAGTCAGCATCGATTCAAAGGTTATCTCTTTCATGGACTGACCCTTCTTGTTCCAGTCCTTGCCTAGCTCATCAGATGTGCTGTCGTCCAAGAGCCTGTCTTCGTTTATAGAAGAAAGGAGAACCAGCCCCTTATCATACTTGACCTTCTTGTTGATCCAGCTGTCGAACGCGGCATCGGCTGCGGCCTTCCTTGTGATTAGCTCATCGTCGGGCGTGTTGGATTTGTCAACTGAGGCCATGATTCTCTATGTTGGAGTTCAATGAGCCTTTTGGAGTTTGATTTGGAATTTGAATTTTGAGTTGGTTATAAGAGGGAAAAAACTGGAAGATGGCCCAATTATGCTAATTCGACCTATGGTGGTGTTAGCGTCTTTGGTAGGGCTGGGGGTGAGGGTAAAAGAGACGAGATTTGAAAAAAAATCGAAACCAATTTTTAAAAAAATTTCTTTCTTATTTTTTTTTCTTTTCAGCAGTCGATCGTGATCTGATCCACCCACCCATCTCATCCGTCCAATAAGTCACTTTGCGTACTAGCGAACCATCCCCTTCCAATCCAACGAACGAGCTTCCTCGGGAGTGAGGGAGAGCAAGCCGATGATCTCAGCACAGGCTTCACTCCTACGGGCACTGTCGAGGGGAGTTTCGCCTTTATTGTCTCGTATGGGGAGGGTCTCCTCTACATTCAAGCAAATCGACTCCAAGCCCACATAATTGCATGGCTTGCTCCTACCGCGGGCCAATCACGCTTCTTGAGCCACTTGTGGTGCTCATTGGAAGACATGAAGATTGTTTCGTGAAGAGTCTAGGTATACATCTCGCCAAGCTTTGTGTCGGTCATCTCGGACGGGCTGTTCTCGTCGTCTTCGTCGTCGAACTTGCCTGAGAGAAGCAAAAACTTGGCAGAAGAACGGCGACGCTTCAACTTATTCTTGTTGCCATTGCTGGAGGATTTTGAGGGAAGAGAAGGGAAGGCTGATTCTCAAGCTCGGTAGTTTCATCCAGGGTCAAAGGCTCCAAATACTCTTCTTCGGAACCTTCATCTGAGAATTGGGTGAGGGAGGTGAATGTGTGTGGGGGTTAGAGTGGGGAGAGATGTGTTGTTGGATGAAAGTTCCTCATTATTCTCAGAATATATCTCACCCCCAAACTCAGCATCATCCTGAATGTTGTGAATACTCTTGAGGGGGGAAAGTGGAGTCGTATTTATGTGCCGAGGCGGTGGTCGCGACATTGGAGCACTACAGGGAGTGCTATATTGATTTAAAAGTAAATTTTATTTTTACGTGAATTTTTATGTAAATTTTCTTGGTCTTATCCACAATGTACTTATCTTTCATGTTCACCATGCTCGTGTCGGTCACGTCAATCGCCGATAAAAAAGGCAAAGGCAAAGGCAAAGGCAAAGGCAAAGGCAAAGGCAAAGGCAAAGGCAAAGACAATACCAGAACCAAAAAATCTAGCAATTGTCCATACCCCACTGAAGAGGGACTACTAACATTTCTTGCTGGAATCTCGGTTAGCATTGAAAGTGCCAACGAATGCGGTGTTGCACCTGGAATCTGCGGCAATGCTTTTGAAGCAGCCAACAACTGTGATCTCACCATCAGCAATGACGACAACTGCTTTTGCCAGTTCGTTGCTTCCAACAAGTTTTCTGATTTGAATGAGGAGGACTGTACCGATGTGCTTGAGGCTTTGCCGGAACTTTTCCAGAACTTCGATCGTAGGGAATTAGGATCTGTATCTAGTTTCTTGAAAACGTGTATTGATTGTCAATATTTTGGAGTGAATTGGTGTGGGGTTTGGCTTCCAAACAAAGATCCAGAGGTTATCAAATTATGTAACGTTATTTGGTTTATTTCCATGCCAAAAAAAAAATAAAAGAACTCTTTGGAAGGGTCCTCGTTATTGGAAGGGGCAATGAGGTTCTTGAATTAAATAAACACCCACGACGATGATGGCACTGCCCGACACACAGTACCAAATAAGCATGTCCCTCTTCTACGGAGTTAAATGTAGTGTAATCATGGAAATGAACAAGGAAGTGAAAAAGACAGGGGACAGAAAAAATAAAATAAAGTGGGACTGCTACGGTCACATCTTCTCGAGAAAGGAGCAAGGGGAAGCGCTCAGAACGAAGAAGCACGACACGGTAGTGGACAAAGTTCACGAGATGATGAAGTGGGGCGGAATGGACTGTGCATTGGAGCCAAGGAATGAAATTAGGCACATTCACCCGGATTCATGGGTCAGATTCCACGGAAGCATGCTAAAGGTATTGGTGGAAGTGAAAACCATCAGTCACGGAAAGAACAGTGAATATGAGGGGGGGCAAGAAGAGAAAATAATGATGAGCAAGGACAGGGACGAGCAGGGGGGAAACACAAAAGAAAGATGGGCGGTTGAGGAGAAAGCGAAACATATTGAGAAGGGTTACATTGATAAGGCGAGAAAGGCGGACAGGACAAAATACAACACGGAAAAGGGAAGAATAGGACCAACGGAAGCAAGGCTGACTGCGGGATACGCGAGGAGAATGGTAAAAGTGGTATTGGGGATGCAGGGCGAGTACAACGAGGACTTCCACCATTTCGAGAAGATAATAGCACAGTACGTGGCGAAGAAGCACTGGGACGAGTGGTACTGTACAAATCCTACGGACGCAATCTCGATGGCGACGAACCGCATCACGCAGGAAATGGGCATGGCAGGATGGAGGGCAATTGTGGAGCACATGGACGCGCAAATCCAGAGAGCGTTAGTAAAGACCGGAGCAAAAAACAAAAGATATAGTGCAATCCAGAACAGGGGACCGACGGAAAAGGCGATGAGATTCCACGACGGCAGAATGCACTTCATGAGACCTTGGGGGGCGGACGCGGGAGGGAGAAGGAGATAACAAACGATTGGGCGAGAAAAAGAATAAAAATATAACAATATAACATATTAAACAAAACGAAATAAAGCAATTTTTGCTAAGAATTCCTCAATATTTAGAGAGCGCTATGATTATTATGTACATTTTTGAAAATGTACGTTTAATTATATGATCAAAAAATGTTGCATCAAATCTATAAAATAATGTATATTTCATTATTTGGACTTACGACGGTTGTAAATTCAAACCGTGTTCATCATCACCATACCACTCATCCATCCCAATCTACTATCGTACGCCATACCCTATCACCAAACCTTCAAAAGCGACCCAAATCTGAAATTATTCAAAAACAAACATGACTGTCCCCAGTTCCCCTGAGACGTTTGCCACCTCAAATGTCCCCCCCCTCGGCTCCATTACCCCCCCTCCGTCTTCCATCAATCCCCCAACAATTCTGGTTTTCTTAGATGCTAATGCCACTCGATTTCAGCTTGTTGTTCCCTTCAACCGTTCACACTTGGTCCATGATTGGACGATCCTCGAGCTAATGGAGCGTGGCTATACTGTTCATGGGATCCAGCCTACCGACCAGCGTTTGATATACCGTGGCAAAAATCTCGACATGACTAACACCAAGGTCCTTGGTGAATTCAACATTGGGATAGAATTGGGTTCTGAGTTTCTCTTCCACCTATACCCTAAGCCATCCGTTCGAGTTGAGAGCATTCCACAGTCACAACTACAGCCACAACTACAGCCACAACTACAGCCACAGCGGCGATCGCGAGCTTTTGACCCCCCTCGCTCTGACGCCCCTCGAGCCCACCGACCAGAAATCCTTGTACAAACAGAAGCCTCTGCTGCCGAGTTCCGCTCCCGAGCGAACGCCCCCTCCTCCAACAACAACGTCGCCTACCACGGCTACGATTTGGCCTTCGAGCTAATCGAGAACCAAAGGCGAGTTCGAGTTTTCTCGGCAATTTTAATACTGATTTCGTGCATGCAGCTCCTCACCTTGTTCACAATAATGCTCGGGATTCAGGGCGAGGTGACGAGCGTCGGCAACAGGTGAGTTTTCATTCGTCTCCGCTCGCCTTGTAACAAAATTGCTTTTCATGGCTACATCCACTAACTGAACTTACCTACAACTGTTTTTGCTCGCTCGCTGCTCTCAACCTTCGTTGAAAATGCGCCAGCGTGCCTGCGGGCGATCCCTACGATCCTGCGGATAGCGGAAAGTTCACGGAATCAGGGGCGACGCAGATAACAGTCAGGGAGTGGAAGCAGGGCGACTATGTCGACGTGATGATAAACGCCTGCGGCGTTTACGTCGGGTTGCTTGGGCTGAGAGCGACGAGGAGCGAGGACTGCAAGCAGGCAGTGTTTCATTTCGTATTTTTGGTTGTTGTGGGGCTGAGCTGGTGTAGCTACAGCTACTACGAAACGTACCATGCCAGTCTAATCAGCGAGAAAGTGAGTGAAATTAATGGAATGGAATGAATTGGAATGGAATGAATTGAATTGTATGTTTGCGCACCTACACTAACAACTCGCTCGCAGAGGAAGATTGATTCTTTCAATAGTGGCGATGGAGCAAACGAAATTGGGGACGATGATGATGTCGATGATATTAATATTGATGATGATCGGTACGGTTCAATCGACCGTGGAGAGCTGATTAGCAACGCAATCTTTGCGTCAATGCTGACGGTCTTTTTTTGGCTGGTGTGCTTTTTTAGGGCGGGTGTCTACGCAAGGGACCTTGTGCGAAGAGACAGGGAGAGAACGGTGCGGCTGGCAGACGAGATAAGGAGGCAGGCGGCAGAACGAGGTAACGAAGCCGTTATTTGAAGAGAAACGAAACAGACAGTAATCTTTGCAATCCAATTTCAAAACCGAGGGCACGACTAAAACTAGAGATAACCATCAAAAACAAAACCCAACACACATAAAGTTACTGTAACATATTGTAGACTAATGCAGATGAAATTCTTTATTTATTAAAGTTCACTCCAGACCTCCTTCTGAGCCCTCCCTCCCTGGTGGAAATCCAAACATTTCAATTCATTGCTTGTTTGCCACTCTTCGTGAAACTGTAAAGCAAAATGCCCGCACTAACAATGCAGGCCGAAATTCCTCTATTCGCAGTGAAGCACTGGGAAGATTGTTTGTCGCAGAAAAGGTACGCTGAAACTGCAAACGTACTTATCGCTCGGAAGCTGTTGAGCACTCCGACGCTTACCGCGCCTGCCGTCTTGACTAGGTTAAAGTAGTTGACCGCGTGTATACTCTGGCTGACCAGCAACATGCCCGCACACAGCATTATTACGTTGTTGTCTCCATTTCTTTCTAATATTGTTTCCGTAACGAGCTCGTGCCACTTCGGAAACGTGTACAACAACATATATATCCCGCAAACAAACGTCGCGCTCGCTCCGCACCGCTCAGCAAGCTCCCGGCCCTTGGGTGCGCCGGGGTTTTTCTGGATCGTCTCGGCCAGAACGTAGTTCATACCCCAGCACAGCGCCCCGACCAGCGAGAGGAAAATCCCCACAAACGTGTTGTGGAGCTCAGCATTATTGGAAAGACTTTTTCCGCCGAAGAGGAGCCGCTGCGTTGAGTTTGAGGGGGTTGGTTGGGGGGTGTCCAGCCAGGACATTAGACTGTTGGCTTTATCGCTCCAGAACGAGGAGACGGTTGGACGATGGAACGGTGTTGTGGAAGTGGAAGTGGAAAAAATTATTGGTGGCTGTGAGACTGACTGTGATAGTGGCGAAAACGCGGGGCTGATGTCGTGATCAGCCTGCGCGAGGCAGCTGAAGACCAACCCAAAAATTATCAAACACAGACTCGCCCAGGCGCGCATCGGCAGCTTCTTCTTCAAGAAGATTACGCTGAGAAGAGCCGCCCAGAGAACTATTGAGCTGTGGATTGACGAGTAGATGCCGCTTCCGGCCATCATAAGGCCGGCTAGGGAGAAGTATGTGCCAACAAGGTCGCCGCAAATCATTAGTTGCACTGAGCGGTCAATCGAAAGGACAGAATAATTATTTTTGTTCTTATGGACATTGTGTCGGTGGGTTGTTGGGGAGAAGTCATTATTATTTGTTGAGCCGGAGAGAAGAGGGTTGGTGGCCTCGAGGTCGGGGTCTGACTGGGAGGCAGTGCGAGGATGCACTGTTGAGGTTTCTTCGTTGGGATTCGGAACATCATTGTCGACTATTTTTGTCTCATCGATGTCTATAGGGAACCTCTTCTTCTGTTGAGGGGAGAAGGAGGAGGGAGGAGGGGAGGGAGCTTGGTTCGAGGAAGACTGGAAGCAAATGTCAGGCAGAAAGGCCACAGAGAACATGCCAATGTAGTTGAGCATGGGGAGGATTAGAGTAGTGGGCTCTGAAAGACCCTGGTATGATAGAATTTGTTGCATTATAGTCGAAAAAATGCCTGTCAACAGATATGAAAACCAGTGGATGTATTTTGTAAAGAACTGGGCTAAGGATGTGGTGTGGTTTGGTGTGGTCATGGCTCGTATTTTTTTACCGTGTTTACATCTTGGCTAAATTTACAACCTCAAACACAGTTAACCAACGATTTTCATTTCTCCCTTCGCGAGTATTCTTATGCTTCCAATGAGCACCACAAGTGGCTCAAGAAGCGTGATTGGCCCACGGTAGAAGGAGCCATACCGACGAAGATTTGCTCAGGAGAAAGTACAAGGAGAGAGATGAGCATGGACGACTGCCAAATCATTGGCTTGCAGCGAAAGCTCAGACACACACACATGCTCTTGCCTTTGTACAATGATAGCAAAACTCCAATCGACATTGCCCGTAGGAGTGGAGCCTGTGCTGAGATCATCGGCTTGCTCTCCCTCACTCCCGAGGAAGCTGATTCGTTGGGTGGGAAGGAGATGTTCCGCTTGTACGCACCAGTGGCTTATTGGAGGGATGGGATGGCTGGTTGGATCAGATCACAATCGCATGCAGACTGTCACAAGTGGATCATGAGCACGATGACGAGTTGGTGCGTGAAGTGCTCAAATACAGCAATTCTAATCTTCTTCTAGGTATTGCTATGAATAGCCAGGTATATAGCGACTCCCTCATGTTTCTTGCTCTTCGAATGATCCATCGGCACCCACTTTCCCTTAAGGCTACCCAATCAAGGTCTCACGATTTTCCAGGTTGTTGAGCACCCCCAATTCAATGCGTGCAGAGAGATCCGAAACGTCCTCCGCCTCACCCCCGCCCACCTCTCCTCCACCCCATTCCCCACCCTCCTCCTCCAGTCCCTCCCCTCCAAACACCACGAGATCTACGGCACCTACAACACCGTCTGCACCTTCATAAAACACATGAAGTACGACAAGGCTGAGCTGGTCGTAATTGAGGCGGTCCTCAAACCTACCCGCAAATGCGATGTCTGCAGCTCCACCCCCGCTAAACCCTGCAAACGGTGCAAACGCACGTTCTACTGCTCCCCCTCCTGCCAAAAACTAGCCTGGAAGAAGCACAAGAAGAAGTGCAAAGCCCCGACCACCCCTCCCACCACCTCATCCTCCCTCCGCAACCTCCACAAGGGCATTGCCCTCCTGAATATGTGCATACAGAGACCTGGGGCTGGGGATGGGCCAACCAGTGTGGTCTTAGATTTCATCCGTAACTATTGAAAAATCAAACAAAAATCTATCCCTCCACTCCATATTTTCACTTTTTTCACATTTTATCCAAGGTCCGTCGAACCTTCCTCCCGATTCTCTTTCCTACATCTAAACCCTTGGCCACACTCTTATGCTTCGTGAGAGTCCGTCGGAACGTTCGGGTCTTTTTGAAAAGCCGACCCATCTTCCCGTTCCCTTCCCCCCCCCCATCCTCCTCCCCGTCCTCCAGTAGCCCACCACCCCCCCCCCCATCTCCTCTAATTTTACTGCCAGACGGATCGCTGCAGTCCACAGCTCCGATGGTGTTCTCCTTGCCATCCACGTCCATCTCCTTCAAATCCTCGATGGAGGTATGCCCGCAGTACCTCTCCTCGTTGACCGCGCTCAGCGTGTTGCAGTTGTAGCACTTGTAGTCCAACCCTTCTATCTCGCTGTCGCACATTTCGCAGATGCTCACCCTGCCCTTCTTCTCGTCCAACGTTTGCATGCTTCCGGTGTTTATCATGTAATAACTTGGATTATTATTATCCGTATCATCGAACAACCGCTCCCATCTCGTGTTCCTCGTTCCGTGCGTTTCAATAATTTCTTTCTTCAAAGATTGGAAGTCGTACTCACTTTGCGCGCGAAGCTCAAAGTACTTGTCCTTCGCAACCTCGCGATCTAGCTTGTGGTAGCTGCGCCGAGCGTGAGTTAGGAGTGAGTTAGGAGTGAGCTAGTCGCTTCGCACTTTTCTGTCACAAGGCTCGCTCGCTCACCTCTCGATCGTGGATCCTCTGGCGTTCTCCTCCGCCAGCTTCAAATCCCTCTTTCCCCCGAACTGCAGTTTGCTGGTAATTCTACTTGCGTAGGTGATCTGCCCTTCAACCTCCGGCCGAAAGAGAGGTGCTAAACTCCGCTGCAGCGGGTTTCCCTTCACCCAGTGGTCGTGGACCGCCTTCCCGTAACCCGCCGAGGTGTCGAAGCGGAGTTTCTTCTTCCCCGCCTTGGTCGCCAAGTAGGCCAGAGCCTTGGCGTCTCCGTCCGGCCCCTCTGCGAGCGCGACGTCGCGCACCTCCTGCGCGCACAGCGTAATTTCGTGCATCTCGATCAGCTTGTCGAGGAGGTTCCAGAGTTCCTGCCGGCACTGGGTGCGCCATTCCAATCCGTTGTAGAGAGTGTCTTGGTCGAGATTGGTTTTTTGCTGCGCCGAGCGAAGCGAGATTGTGCGCATTTTTAATGAAGCAGGGGGGAGGCGAGCGAGCCAAAAATCGAGAATAATGTAATGTTAGTTTAGCAGTGGCTAGTGTATTCTCTTCTTCATCGCTCACCTCGATAAGTTTGGTCCACATTTCCCGCTCTTCCTTCTCCTCGGGAAGCTCTTTCGAGCGAATTCTTTCGAGGGTTTTTTGCTTACGGTCCTGCATCTCGCTGTGCTGCTTGGTTTTCGCATCCTTGTGCTCGTTCATGCGCTCTGTCGCTTCCGCGACGAACTCCTCGCCCTCTCGGATCGTATCCGCTTCCCTTTCCTTGCTCCTAATTTGCAGGATCTTTTGGATGCTCTCCCACGACGAGTTTGCGAGCGAGTCGTAGTTCGCGAAGAACTGTAACGAGACAACGGCGAGAGAAGCGAACAGCGAGCGAAGTGAGCAGCGAGCAAAGCGAGTTAGTCACAACTAGTATATTGTGTTGCTGGCGAGCGGCAAGTGAAGCGAGCTATTCACAACTAGGCTTGGTGCTGCTGGCTCGCGGCTCGATTCACTCGCCTCACCTGCTTTCTCTTCTCGGTCGCCGCCTCCCAGTACTTCATGCCGAAGCACTTCATCCTCAGCGCGCGCTGCACGTCGAAGGCCGGCTGCAGAATCTGCGGCTGCCTCGTGATCAAGGCCGCGAACTCGTCAATTGTAATCTCGCCGTCGCCATCAGTGTCAATCTTCTTCATCAGATCGGGATCGGCGTCAGCATCGTCGTAAACCATGCGAATTAGAGCCTCGCACTCGGCGAGCTGGAGCTTGCCGATGTCGTCAATGTCGAAAATGTCAAACGCAAACTTGGTGATTAGGAGAGCGTCGTAGGTGCAGTAGTTCCAGATTCCGATTACGAACTGCATGAATTGTGAGTATTAGTATTGCGCACGCACGCACGCACGCACGCACGCACGCACGCACGCACGCACACAAGCACAAATCAACACTCACTCACCTCCTTGAAATCCAACGTGCCAGTCTCATCCATGTCAAGAATCCCGAAAATTCTCTCGGTGAACTTGCTAGCTTTCAATCCAATGAACTCGTGGAACTCGTCAACGGTAACCTCCGTGCTGTTGTCAAAGTCTATGTCGATGAATGTCTTGAAAAGCTGAAAGGCCCGCTTGTAGTCAAAGTCCAGGATCGAAAACACCTCGGCCAGGTCGGGCATAATCTTGGTGTTAAAGTACTTCTTGGGGCGGATGCCGTATTTGTAGCGTCTGCTCATACCACTGCCCATAATGGGCGGCAGTAGTCGTAGTTACTGCAAGTGTACCCAAAATATATGCAGTTGCAGAGGGGAGATGGAGGAAATCGAGATCAGTTCTGAGGGAGCTAGTTGAGGCAAAGTCGTCGGTCTAGCAAGATGATCATGTTATAAGGAACGGGGTGAGTGTTGCAGTTACAAAAAAATTATAAATTGAGAATTAAACGTTTTTAAAACCGCCAGACGAATATGTACACACCATCCAGCATATCATATCAACGAAGGACATAAAAGCCTACTAAATTGTTGGCAAATTAAATAAACTCTCAACTCCTTCGTTGGACGAAAATGGATCATGCAACTGATCCCCCCCCATCCCTTGAAAGCATGGCCCTAGCCGACTCCGCCATCAGCGAGATCTTCGACTCATTCTACAGCCTCCCCCCCCCCTCACGCAATTCCACCGAGAACGCAACTGTGCTTGTGGACTCGATCCTCGACGAGTTCTCCCTCCTCGATGGTGCCGAGGTTGACCTGTACTCCTCCCCCCTCCTGCCTCCCCATTCGCTTCCCCTCTCCACGGCAACACTAGTAACAACGACAACAACAGCCGCTCACGCTGTACCACAAAAGCCAACTCAAACCCCCTCAGGACCAACACGCCCATCCCGAATCGGCGCAAAGTACCGCGCCTCCCCCCCCCTCCCTTCCCGTCCCTCCGCCTCCTCTTCCTCTTCGTCGGCAGTTACCGCCGTCGTCGACTCCTCTGCCCCCGCCTCCGCCGCCTCCTCCTCCGCC
>BRYC01000322.1:104893-133333 GCA_030267985.1 Parmales sp. scaly parma | reverse complement strand
CCCCCCCCCTGTACATGAAGATGGCGTCCGCTGCCCGTGGTCGGGAGGAGGTTCGGGAGCAGAAGCGGAGGGAAAGGGTGCTGCAGGAAAGAAAGGCGCTGAAGAAGAAGACGGAGATTGCGACGCTTTTTGGGAAGGACAAGGAGGGTGGGAATAGAGAGAGGGAGAGGGAGAGGCTCAGGGGGGAAAGGGACAGGAGGAAGGCGAAGGTGAGCCCCAACACAACATTTCAAATAAGACGAAAATGAAAATCAACACTGGCTAACACCCCCCACGCCACCACCACCAACACCACCAAACACCACCAAACACCACCAAACACACCACACCACCCCCAGGCGCTGGAACAGCACCACGGCCCCCAAAAAGACTTCAACGGCGGAAGCCCCTCCAAAACCCCGACAGTTGCTTCTGCCACCCACCTCCTCGCCCAGGAGCGTTCGAAAGGTGCCCGCGCCGTCGCCAACGTCCTCCGCCGCACGGGGCAAAAGGCGCTGACCCGGGCCCAGCGGCTGGTCCTCCACGAGAGGGAGGAGAGGGCGGCGAGGGCCAGTCAGGCGGCGAGGGTGAGGGAGGGGAATAAGAGGAGGGGGGCGGAGTATGCTGAGAGGGTGAGGGCGAGGATGAGCGAGAAGCTTGCGCTTGGGGAGAAGGAGAAGCGTGTGGGCGTGGGCGTGGGCGTGCTTGCGCTTGGGGAGAAGCGCGTGACGACGACGACGACGACGAGGCAGCAGTTGCCGGTTCCAAGGGGGGTGCCGAGGGGGAGGGGCCACGGACATAGTCGTAATCATAGTCATAGGGGGAGGGAGCAACATGCGCACGCGCTGGAGACGGCGAGCGAGGTTGGGGTGGGGGGGAGGCTCAGGGGAGATAGGGCCGACAATGACGATCCGTTCGGGCAGAGGGGGGGGGGGAAGCAGCTTGGCAGGAGCCCTAGGGATGATTTGAGCCTTCCTGCGATTCCTGGTGGTGGTGTTGGTGGTGGGGAGAGGGATGTGAGCCCGAGGATGCGGAGAGTGGCGAACGGGAGGAGGAATTTGAATTTGAGCGAGGAGGAGCAGAGGATTAGTCGGTTCAAGGAGGCCAGGACGAAGGCGAATAGGGAGCAGGAGGTTAAGAGGAGGAGGAGGAGGGAGAGGGAGAATAAGATGGACGAGGAGGAGGTTAAGAAGAGGGAGCAGCAGAACAACAACATCAACAACAGCAACAGCAACAGGGGAGGGGGGAAAGTGAGCGTTTATAACCACCACCAGTCGGAGATGGTCGATGTCAATGACGAGAATAATCACAACGGCCACAACAACAACAACAACAACAACAACAACAACGACAACTATAACTATAACCACGCCCCCCCCATGCCTGAGCAGATGGATGTGTTCGTCAAGGAGCAGGATCGGGTGGAGAAGATGAGGATCAGGAGCGAGGGGCTCGCGAGGAAGAGGAGGCAACAGGAGCAGCGGAGTAGCAGGAACAGCAACGGCAATAACGACGGGGACTTTTCTGCGAGGTCGGGGGGGGGGGAGGGTGACCTCTATAGCGAGAGGAGCTACGACTCGCACAATTCGCGCACTTCGCACAACTCGCACAGCTCGAACAACACCAATAGCAATAGCAATAGCAATAGCACTAGCAACAAGAGGGGTGGCCGGAAGAAGCTCAAGGAGCTGCAGAGCCTCCCCGAGAACAAGTGGCTCGAAGAGGTGCACAAGGTCGAGGACGTTCAGGAGACGGCGAGGCTCAGCGCGATGTACGAGAATAATATTGCGAATCGGTTTGCGATGTTGCAGAATAGGGATTAGGATCTCATGAAGAGTAGAAACACGAATAATAATGATGAGATCTGTTCTAAATTATAACTATCATATCTACTGCATGAACATAGCCCCGTTCAAGCTCGGATCACCGAAAAGCACCACCGCGCCTTGATATGATCCAATACCAATTAACGCCACTCCGAGAAACCGCTGCAACACCGTCGACGCCCCCGAGAAGTTCGAGGCGAGCTTCACCGATGCTGAAGAGCCGATTTGGGCAATAGCAACAATCGGAGCCGCCACCCCGAGGCCGTAGGAGGCGAGGAGGGGAACTGCTGCTAGTGTGTGCGTATTGGGGGTTGCGGAGGATGAAATTTGGCTGAGGAGGGCTGTTACGACCGGGGTCGAGCACGGGGTTGTTGACAGGGCTGTTGTCAGGCCGAGGAGCAGGGGGCGGAGGATTTGTGATGCTGCTGCTGATGATGATGAGGAGGAGGAGGAGGAGGAGGAGGAGGAGGAGGAGGAGGGAGAAATTGACCGTGAAGAGGAAGCGAAAAACGGAATCTCAACAACCGAGAGAACTGCCAGCCCACAAGTGAGGGTCACTGCCGCTGAAACACCTTTGCCAATTAAATTGCTGCTGCTGAGGACTATGGGGATGTTCAAAGCCGACAGAATTAACTCTCCTGAAATTATAAACGAAGCTGTGAGCCCCAAGCTGAAGAGAATGGCTGCCAGCGGGTTGGGCTTTGTTGATTCCTCGTTTGTGAGCAAAGCTGTTGTGAGGGGGATGAGGGATAGGGAGCAAGGGGTAAAACCGGACGCAACGCCCAAAGGAAACAGTGTGGAAGGGGACAACAAGGGGAATTCTGTAGAGATCACACATATTCTACTTGACCTCGTAAAGGAATGTGATTTTTCTGATGAAAGCAGATTGAAGGAGGTGGTAGTAGCGACAGCCAAGAAGAGAAATATTGTAACCATGAAGACTACATTAAAGTTTAAAAGGTTTTGGAAACTTTTTAAAGGTGAAAACCCTCCTTATTGTTCCACTATATCATGCAAGTTTTTGCCACAGCGCTCTACATGGCGTTACTTTGCTCTGCGTCTGCGGACTACACTTTATCAGGCACCATCCTGCCCCCCCCTTCAACCCTCAACTCCATAGAGCCACCCTCCTCCTCCTATAAACTGTCACTCAACGGCGCCGAGCATACCACCTTCAGTGCATCGTCCACTGGCTCATTTGCCTTCGTTGACCTGACCCCGGGAGTGTATGCCCTTCAAGTTGATTCAGTAACTGGCGATTTTGCCTCGAAGTCAACAGACGAAGACAACTTCATGTTCCCATTCATCAAAATTCAGGTGTCTTCTGATTCCACGGCGAAGTGTCTGCTTTATTACTATTTGGGTGGGGAGATGACGAATATAAACTGCGAGAATGTAAAGGTGAGTTTTGTAGTTCGCTGCTTGAATGACATTACACTCATTAACATTAATCTGGCGAAGCTTCCCGCAATGAGTAGAGTGAGTTTTTTCGACAAGCGTCGCCCGTTCAGCTTGATGGGTTTGTTCAAAAACCCGATGCTGCTGATGATGTTGTTTGGCGCAGGAATGACCTACATGATGCCGAAGATGATGGTGAGTTAATATTTTTGCGTATTTATTTTATATCACCAACCCATCAACCAACACAACACACAACACACAACACTCACCACACACCATACACACACAGGAGGGAATGGACCCTGAGCAGAAGGCCCAGATGGAGAAGCAAATGGCGATGCAATCTGACCCTATGGCCATGATGAAGGAGATGTTCAGCGGAGGGGAGGAAGAGCCTGCAGCTGAAGCGAAGACTAAAAAGCTCGGTAATAGCAAGAAGCACCGATAATTTATTTTAAACTCTCCAGTCCTCTCCTCTCCAGTCCTCTCTTTTTTACACACTCCACCCCACCATTTACCATCAATCCTCAATATATTTATCAAAAATCAAAGCGCAGTTCGTTCCGCCGAACCCGAACGAGTTTGACATTGCCCGTGTGAACCTGAAGAGTGGAGTGGGTTAGTCGCTTCACTAGTCGCTTCACTCATCGCCAAAGGCTCGCTCGCTAACTCACTCACCCCCCATCTTTCCTCTTGGTAAGAATATTCATTCCCTCGGCCTCGTCCACCAGCTCCTCGATGTTGGCCGACTCTGCCATGAAGTCGTTCTCCATCTGCAGCAAACTGTAAATCGCCTCGTGCACCCCGGCAGCGCCCAAAGCGTGCCCACTCAATGATTTCGTACTCCCAACATTGGGCTGGTAGCCAAGCTCGCTGAAAACGGCGTTGATTCCACTCAGTTCCATCACGTCACCAACTGGCGTTGACGTTCCGTGGGTGTTGACGTACTCGACCTCCTTCTTACCACCCAGCTCGTTAGCCTGATCGATGGCCAGCTTCATGCAGCGCTGCCCGCCCAACCCGCTGGGAGCCACCATGTCGTACCCGTCACTGTTCGCCCCGTAGCCTACGAGCTCGGCGTAAATTTTCGCTCCCCGCGCCTTTGCGTGCTCGAGCGATTCCAAAATCACAACACCCCCACCTCCAGCAATAACGAAACCGTCACGGGTCTTATCGAACGCCCTGCGCCGAGCGAAGAAGGTGCCAAACGACGAATTGAGTGGAAAATTATTGTTAGTTTACTAGTTTTGCTCGTATGCTCGCGCTTCTCTTCGCTTCTCTTCGCTTCGCTCGCGCACCTGCTAGCCTTCGTCGGGTCGTCGTTCCTGCCGGTGCTCAATGCACCCATGCAGTCGAACATGGACGTGAAGCCCCAGTCCTCGGCCTCGCCTGCTCCGCAGAACGCGACATCGGCCTTGCCGAGCATGATTTGCTCCATTCCCGTTCCGATGCAGTGGGCACCGGTGGAGCAGGCAGAGCTGATGGAGTAGCTCGGGCCTTGCAGCTTGAACGCCGTGGACAGCACAGCGCTCACGGTGGATCCCATCGAGCGCGTAACTCGGAACGGCCCAACCTTGTTCTTCCAACGAGGGGCTCCAGAGGTCACTGCTGTAACCGTTTCGACAATGTCCGGGATCGAAGTTCCGCCCTGGCCAAGGATGCTAGCGCACCGAGGATTTTCCTCGTAGTCAGAAGGCTTCATTCCAGAGTGCTCGATCGCTCGCTGGAGAGCAACATACGCATACTTCGCATTCACACCCATGAACCTTAGTGAGGTCTTGGGGATGAGCTACAACGTTGTGGAAGTGTGTGGAAGTGTGTGGAAGCGTGTTTCGTGTGTGAGTGAGATCCATATATATAGCAACACAACAAAGATTATATATTACTACATCCTCACCTCCTTGAAGTCGGCCTCTGTAAGGTTGGGACGCCCACAAACCTGGCTCTTGATTCCTAGCTCCTCGTATTTCGGTGAATGCTTGATGCCAGATTTGCACTCTTTGAGCGACGCAGTTACCTCCTCAAGTGTGTTACCGAGGCAGGAGGTAATGCCCATGCCCGTCACCACGACGCGGGGCATTGCGGAGAGTGAAGATGGAAGCTGTGTAGATTTGGATTTTACAGGAATGGAGGAGGATAGAAATGAAAAGGAATTGGCAAAGTGCAGAAGAGTCACCACGATGCAGAAACCATAAGCCTGCATGGGGCGCAGATGTGTGTTGGGTTGGGGGAGAAGGGGAAGCTGTGTGATGATCAATGCGGTAACCTGTTGCTTCCTTTTCTTTACCTGTTCGAAAGTTCGTAAAATTCTGTCACTTCAAATAAGAGTGTTTGGTCCACCCCAGCTACCCCCTCTCATGTCCTTCGCTGTACAGAATTTCAACCCAAATCCTTCTCTCGATGCCGTCCGTCGTCAACCAGATTCTTGGTCATCAACCCTCAATAAATCGTCCATTGTTGAGAATCCCACGACCTCCTCCACAGCCACTGCAGTCAACCTTCCAGTTACAATAATCTATTCTAGGGCGAAGCAGGTGAGCAAGCGAAGCGAGCGAGCCTTTTTGAGGATGACTGTGGAAGGTGGAGCTTGAAGAAGTTCCCTTCGTGACTTACGACATTATCGTCGGATTCATTCATCTATCGAGTTAGACTTGAGCGGTGAATCCCGCGAAATTGCTACATTCATAATGCTGCATCCACTCCTGGACTAACCTACTCAATTATGTTTGCTCGGCGGCAGCTCTCAAAAATCTACATACAATCAAATTCTTCATCAGCCATCTCGCTGATAACCGAATTCTCATCTGCCCTTGCTACCTTCAGCAGCAGCGTTCCTGTCCCTCTTTCGACCGAGCTTTCATCCATGGCAGCAACAATATCGCAGTCCGTGGCAGCCCCCTTCCTCGCCTCCACAACAGCTTCTCTCCAAACAACAATCTCCCATCACGAGCAAACTTACTTGACCTCACGCATGGATGTTGAGAAGGTGAGCGAGCGACGAGAACCCCCCACTACCACTCACATTCTACAAAACTAACATTCTTCATCGTTCTTCAGCTTCGCTCGAAGCTCCTTCTCGACAAGCTCGAGGTTCAAGCAGGCCGAAAATCTGTTGCTTCGTTATACCAGCTGCTAACTGACCCCAACACGAAGGAGGAGGAAAGGCAAAAGCTGCTGGTGAAGGTGAGCGACGAGAATCACCCAGCCACGCCATATCGCATCCATTGTTAACTAACAATATTCGCAGTGCAACGAACACATCTCACAGCTCCGCCTATCCCTTATCGAAGTGAAGAGTGCCAAGCTGAATCACTCCAATTCTTTGGCCAAGCTATCAGACGACATTACAAAGTCGCTGAATGTCATGCAAGCGGCAGAAACCGATCGTTTGGAAACTTTCGATACCTTCGTAAAATTGTTCTTCACCACCACGATGGCCAGTTTGTCGAGCTTGCAATTGGGGGAGGAATGGGTTTTGGAGATTCAGAAACAGACACAGACACCGACACAGACACCGACACAGACACAAACACAAACACAAACACAAACACAAAAACAATCAGATTCCCAATTTCCCAAAAAAATGGACCCAAATTCGGACCTCCCAATTTCCGCGCTTCGAACTTTCACCACCACGTGCCTAGAAACTACGCTGAACCGGCACAAACTTCACTTACAAGAAACGGCGAAGAGCACGAGCGATTTGACTGTGGCGATCTATCAGCTCGCAACCTCGTTGAAGCTCTCTCTGTCGTCCAAGGGGTACACTGTGGCCGGGTTCGAGCCTTCAACAAATAGTGTTGGAAATGCGGTAGCTAATGCCCTTTCGAAGGTTGAAGGGAAGAGGGTTAATGCTGCTTGGTCGCTAGGTGAGCGAGCGAGCGAAGCGAGCGGAAAATCGGTGATTCGCCCTTGTTTTGCCTTTTTTGAGTTTTCAACAATGACGTGCACATGCCGTGATTTGGACCGTCCCTGAAGACGTTGTGCGTTGGAGTTACGACCGATTTTGTGATCGCCCTTGTTTTGCCTTTTTTGAGTTTTCAACATTGAACGTGCACATGCCGTGATTTGGACCGTCCCTGAAGACGTTGTGCGTTGGAGTTACGGCTGATTTTGTGATCGATCGCCCTTGTTTTGCCTTTTTTGAGTTTTCAACATTGAACGTGCACATGCCGTGATTTGGACCGTCCCTGAAGACGTTGTGCGTTGGAGTTACGGCTGATTTTGTGATCGATCGCCCTTGTTTTGCCTTTGTTAGCTTTCAACATTGAACGTGCACATGCCGTGATTTGGACCGTCCCTGAAGACGTTGTGCGTTGGATTTACGGCCGATTTTGTGATCGATCGCCCTTGTTTTTGCCTTTTTTGAGTTTTCAACATTGACGTGCACATGCCGTGATTTGGACCGTCCCTGAAGACGTTGTGCGTTGGAGTTACGACCGATTTTGTGATCGATCGCCCTTGTTTTGCCTTTTTTGAGTTTTCAACATTGAACGTGCACATGCCGTGATTTGGACCGTCCCTGAAGACGTTGTGCGTTGGATTTACGGCCGATTTTGTGATCGATCGCCCTTGTTTTGCCTTTGTTATCTTTCAACATTGAACGTGCACATGCCGTGATTTGGACCGTCCCTGAAGACGTTGTGCGTTGGAGTTACGGCCGATTTTGTGATCGATCGCCCTTGTTTTGCCTTTGTTAGCTTTCAACATTGAACGTGCACATGCCGTGATTTGGACCGTCCCTGAACAACACCCTCGCACGAAAAGATGCGCTTGGCCGAACGAGTCACCGTGTCCGTGTCCAATTTTGATGGCTACCAAACTAACCCACTCAATGCGCCTCGTTTCGCTCGGCGCCGGCGCAGTCATAAATTATCTGCAAACTTTCCTCGAGCTGTTCAATATGTTTGAGCAGAAAATTGGGCAAACGAGCAACAGCGTCAACAGGAAGTTGGACGAGCCGAGTGGGCTTGTCACTGTGATGAGGGACGCCGAGCTGTTCCACTGGAACGAGCTTGTGAAGAATAAGAAAATGCTCGACAAGAACAGCAAGGAGCTGGAGGGGTTGCGGTCTGTGAACTTGAAAATAAAGAGCAAGTGCGCGGAGGCATCCGAAGCCGTGGAGGCCTCCGAGGTGGTAGTTGAGGGGGAATTGAAGGAGGAGGTGACCGAAAACAACAAATTCTACAGCTTCATCAGCAGCATCACCCCCAACGCAGTTGCTTCTCAGAACCCGAAGGTAAGTGGTGTTACGGCCAAGTTGATGTTCACCTTGCGAAATTGCTATACTGAGTTTTTGAGGTTTGTGGAATCACTTTACTTTTTTTATTTGTGTTGGGGAAGACCCCCGAATCCCACTAAACAAACTTATTTTATTCACCCAACAAACAGGAGAAGCTCCAGCACCTCACTGACAGCTATCAATCCGGGATGAAGAAGGAGACCAGCTTGCACCATCTCGTGCAGCAGCAGAAGAAGGAAGTCACCTCCCTCCTTCAAGCGTACAGAGTTGAGAGCGACAAGGTGGTTCGGGAGTGCGATCACTTGAATGAGCTTCTAGAAGTAGCAAAACGAGAATGCGATGAACGAATGAAGAGCGAGTTACTGGCCTTTTTGGCAGAGTGGAGGGAGGGCGTTGAGGTGGGACAAAATGCACTGAGGGGTTTGCTGGATGTGGCCGGCGGAGCCATTCAGCTTGACAAGTCCGATTTTTTGGCAAAAATAGTGGCCAAGTGCAAGCGGAAGAAGGAGGCTGATTTGAGCGACGACTCGACGTCATCGACGGGAACACCCCCGCGAACCAGAAACATCTCTAAGAACGACGAAGCGAATAAAAATGTCGCCAACTTGCCGTCCAAGTTCCAGATCGCTCTTGCCAACAAGCTGCTTTCGGAGACGCTCAACTTTGAGCACGAGGGGGGCGGCATTGGCGACAAGAGTGATATTGGCGATAGTAGCGATGATGAGAATGAAGAGGTTGATTCGGACGACGACGACGCAATCACCGCACATATTGAGATTGACGGGACAATTGTTGGTTTGCTGAACGAAGCTAAGAAGGGAGAGTTTCTGTCGTTCAGCAACTCGGGCAAGGCCAGCATACGGGAGAAGGAGCAAGAAGCCTTCGAGCAGTACTTCTGCGGCGGGGCAAAAGCAGGAACAGGAACAGGAGGGGGGGAGGCAACCACGCTGGCATCGAACTCCAATACCCCCACCCGGGCGGGGAGGCGAACGTCAACGTTCCTGCTCGTCGACGATGAAGATGCCCCATCGACGCCAACAACAGCAGCAGCAGCAGCATCAACAGCATCAACAGCATCAACAACACCTCAACCTCCGCCAACGGTCATCGAAACATTCTCTTGCGCTTACCAGCAGGCCACTGTTTCGACAATCCCGCTCGTGCACGGGCGGCTGTTTGTCACCTCGGAAAGCCTCCACTTTATTGGGTGGGGGAAGCTCAAGGTTGAGATTAATTTTCAAGACGTTGAGAGCGTCGATTCGAGAGGAAGGCTCAGCATAGGGATTAGGATGAGGGGGAAGGAGAAGGAAAACCTTTTCTCGTCATTCGCGCACCGCGAGAACTGTCTGCAGCTGGTGCAGAGGTGCGTGGTGGTGAGGAAGGAGGTGAGCGAGCGAAGCGAAGCGAGCGGAAGTGGCTACATCCACCCGCATCCACTACTAAGCTAACACACCCAATTATTTTTTTTCGCACCATCTTCGCTCGGCAGCTGGCAGAGGCTGGCCTTGTACAAAACATTATGAGCGTCGGCATCGTCAGTCCAACGATTGAAATTGTTGCACCCCCTGCCACTGCGATTGACCCCCCTTCGACAGTTATTAAATCGTCGGTTGGTGAGGTGGCACAGTCACCAACAGCAAAGGCAACGAATTTTGTGCCAACGCCTGCGAACTCGGCGGCGATTTCCGGCATGGAGACGGTGCTATCGGGGGTGGTTCCGAACGCGTCAATCGCCGGAATTGCCAACCACATTTGGAGGGGGAACTTCTACGAAGATTGGCTGAAATCGGTCAACAGCAAGAATGTGGAGGTGCCTGAATGGAGCGAAGGGGCGTTTTTGAATTCTTTCTCGAATGAAACTTTCAATTATCGGCGCGTGGTCAACTATTTGCACCCAAGAACATCGATGCTGTGGATTGGCCCTCCCAACGCGATAGTCAAGCAGACGCAGTACTTGAACGTAAGCGGGGGGGAGGGGGAGGGGGAGGAGGAGGGGGGGGACGAGCTCGTGATGCAGATGAGAATTGAAATGAGCGAAATTCCCTACGCAGACGTGTTCAACGTGGAGGTAAGGTGGGCAGCGAGGAAAGTGGGACGCGATGTGAACATCAGTGTGGGTCTGTTCATCGTCTTTTTGAAATCCAGTCTGTTCAAAAGGCAAATAAAAACAGGAACGTTTGCCGAAACCATCGCCATTCAGAAGCAGCTATTGGAGGCCACGAGGGTTCGGGTGGGATTGTTGATGGTGGGGGCGGAGGAGGCGGAGAAGAAGAAGGAGGAGAAAGAGGGGGAGGGGGAGGGGGAGAGGGGGGAGAAGGAGAGGAGGAAAGTAGTTCAGGGGGGCAATAATCACAGCAACAACTCCAAACACGGACACGGAAACGGAAGCAACGTCGACATAAAATGGGTTATCCTGCTTCTTGTGATCCTTGTGCTTGTGCTGCTTCATCAAAGCCGGCAGATACAACATCTTGAGGACATTTTTGAGCGTTTGAACACACGAGAAAATGAAAATTTGGTTTGCGAATCATGATACTGATTTTAACTAAAAGCAAACACATTTTTTCTAATAGGAAGAATTCATGAAGGCCAGCAATTCCCGTCTGCCACGCTCTCTTACTTCGTCATCGTCGTCCCGCCCCTCTAGTTTCATCTTTATTTTCTTTCCCGTGATGGCGTTGTACCTGACCTCCTCCTCCGAGGAGGAGGATGAAGAGGAGGATGAATCAGACGATTTGCGACTCTTCTTGCTCTTCTTCTTGTGTTTCTTTTTGTTCTTCTTATCGTGCTTCTTATCGTGCTTCTTGTCCTTCTTCTTGTGTTTCTTCTTGTGTTTCTTGTGTTTTGACTTCTTGTCGCTGTCACTGTCGCTGTCAGAGTCGCTGCTGTAATCACGGGATTTGGATCGCGACCGCGATCGCTTCTCCCCTCTTTTCGTCTCTTTGACCTTCACCACTTTCCCCTTCTCCTCCTTCTCCACAACACCGCATTCGTCAATCTTTATCTGCTCAAACTTTATAGGCTTGTCATTCTCAGTCTCGACAGCAGCCATTTTGTCCAAATGCTCCAACCCTCCAACAATTTCACCGAAAACCACGTGCTTGTTGTCGAGGTGCGCGGTGTTTGCCAACGTGATGTAAAACTGCGACCCGTTCGTGTTCTTGCCACTGTTGGCCATGGCGAGCACCCCTTTTTTGGCGTGCTTTAGGTTGAAGTTCTGTGGCCAAGCGAAGCGAAGCGGTGCAGCGCATTTTTTAGAATACGAGCGAAACGAACGAGTTAGTTTAGTAGTGGATGTAACTCATCTTCCAAAAGACTCACTCAACTCACCTCATCGTCAAACTTTCCCCCATAGATGGAAGACCCCCCGGTGCCATTGTGATTTTCATAGTCTCCCCCTTGGATCATGAAGTTGGGAATTATACGATGAAACGTTGTGTTTTTGTACTTCTTGGATTCTACAAGCTGCGTGAAGTTATGGCATGTTTTGGGGACGACATCATGGGCCAGGGAAACAATTAGTCGACCGGTTGGGACTCCTCCAATAGAAATGTCTAAAAAGATCATTGTGCGTGCTTGTTGACGTGGTTTCGCTCTGGCTGATTTGTGTACAGCTCTGGCGTGGTTTGGCTCTGGCTGATTTGTGATTAACGAAGAACGAAGGAATAAAATGTGGGATGCACTATATAGGCTTGTGGTTTAGATAAAAACTCCAGGTGGGATGAGATTGGGATGAGGGTTATCGGATATGTGCGAATCACCAATTTCACGGGAAATTAGGTGATTATTCGAAGATTAGGAATGTAAAATTAGTTGTTTCGGTGTTCCAACACAGCATTACCCAAGATTTACCACCTGAAAAATATTGTTCACGTCGAGAATCAATCTCCAGAATAAAAATGATAATTCGAGGCCAGGATGAAATCGCTTTCGTGGGTTTGTCGCCGAAAGGTGGACTTGTGGCATCGGGTGCGAGCAGGTCAATCATCATCCATTCGACAAAGACTGGCATTGTTGAACATCGGACTCACAATGTGTTTGCCCTTCATTTCTCTGGTATTTGCTATTTTCCAAATGGCTCGGGACTTGTGGTTTGTGGTGGTGATTTTGTTGGAGGTCCCAACTTGAAGGTATTCAGCCCTTCCCTCGAGTTGGTCCAGACCTTGGTGGGACACGTTGGTCGTGTTTGGTGCGTCACCGTCTCTCCATCAGGCTCCCACTTTGCTTCTGGTGGAGGTGATAAGAAGGTGATGATTTGGTCGGAGTCGGGGGAGGGTGACGAGTGGGCGAGAGTGCAAGTGCTTGAGGATCACACGAGTTATATTCGTGCAGTGTGCTTCTCCCCCGACGGCAAGCAGCTGGCTACTGGAAGTGACGACAAGCTCATCAAGACCTACAGCTTCAACGAGGGAAGTGCCATCTTAACGCACACGTTGGAGGGCCACACCAACATCGTCAGGTCCCTCTCGTTCTCTCCCGACTGCAAATTCCTTTGCTCGGGAAGTTGGGATAAATCCATCAAATTTTGGAACCCTGCCGATGGAAGCTTGGTGAAGAGCATCGACCAGGCTCACACCTCTTACGTCTATAGCGTCTCATACTCCCCCAACGGGCGTATTCTTGTGAGTGCCGGTAACGACAATACGATGAAGATCTGGGATGCTGAGACTTTCGAGCTCAAGCATACGTTCCAGCAGGAATTCGACACCAGACAGCTCACCATCACGGCCGATTCCAACTTCATTGTTTCGGCCAACACAGACCACACGGTTAGAATCACCCCCTGCCGAGAGTACTACCTCACGGGCCTCACCCCCATCCTCAACCTCATTCTCCACATTGTCTACAAGTGGGAATTTGTGTCGTTTTTGGACCCAAACGAAAACACCTCACCCCTCGAGAAAGTCATGAGGCTACTCGGCGAGTGCGTGCACGACGGCGGCTACAACGTCACCTCCGTGATCCTCTCCTTCCTCTCCCCTGCCCACCTCCCCGTCCAGATCACTCCCACTAGATGGAAGAGCGACCCAGAGAGTTTGATCTTGTTTATGCGAGGTAGATTTGAGGAGAACAATGTAGCAATGGACGCTATTCTCGATTAGTAGTTTGCGGATAACAATTTGTTGCGAGCGGATAATGATTTGTTGAGACAAAGAATTGCCGAGTATGAACAAGAAGACTCAGAGGAGGAGGGGGAGGGTTAAGGACTAAAATTTTATGCATATATGTTACTAAAGCTTTTCCTGCAGGTTCAACAACATGTCTCGGGCCTCGTGAATCAGCGCCCTCTCGCCTTCAACGTAAACGCTCGCCATCCAGCTTCTACTTCCTTTTTCGAACTCTCCGTTCCCATTCAAAATCTTAGTCGGCAAATTCTCCAGTGTTTTGTCCAAGAACGATATCGCAACCCGTAACGTCCTCCTTTCAAACTCTGTCCCGCAAGGACTATTCTCGGCCTGGCAATTTGCCTCGAAAAAAGGGTCCCCTGATGCCCAATCAACTTTATCCCAATCAAATTCGTCTTCCCCCCCCCCCTTTTTTTCCCCGTCTATCCTCTTGCCCTCATCCAACCCGTTCTCAATCGCGTCATTCACCGCCGCCGCCAGCTCCATCTCCCCCTTCGCGCACAAAATCCGCAACGCGGGGAGAAACTTTTGCGGAAGCCCGCCTCCCGAGAACAGCACTGGCCGCAGCCACTTATTCTCAGGAATCACGCCTTGCGCAGCACTCTCCAGCAGCCCCAATCTTTCCTCGCTCCACTCACACTCTCCGCTCAGCCTCAAATCAAGCTCCACCACGTTAACCGGGTTGTTCTCTAGGACGAACCCAAACGATCGGAGCAAATCCTCGTTCCCCTTGCTTCCGTACTGCCGAGTGAAAGTTGAGATGTTAGTTTAGCTTTGTTTAGCTTTGTTTCGTTTCGTTTCGCTCCGCATCGCATCGCTCCGCATCGCTCCACTTCGCTCAGCTTCGGCTCGCGGCTCACATTGATAAAAATCTCCTCCCCAATCTCGATCCCGCTTGCACTAACCATCTTATACTTAGTGTCATCCCCCTCGACAATACTAACTCTATTACCGGAGGAAGAGGGGCAATTGGCATGATTGAAGAGATCAAACAACGGCGTCATGGCCAGTTGAGGTTTATTCCGTGAGGTCGTCGGCACGGTGATCGCTCGCGACCAGTATGTTGCGTGGGCCCGCTGTAGAGCTTCTATTGTGAATTTGGCCGCGGGGAAGATGCTAGGGTGCTCAAGGGTAAGCTTATCAACCACCCTGTTATGAAATTCCCGCAAATAAATACCTTGCGCGCGCAATTTGACCCGCGAGCTTGTCCCACCCAGCAGCTCCAACTCTTTGGGTGGCCAAAATTTCGGCAACGATGCCATCAGCTCATCGCTTTGGGCAATCAGGTCGGCTACATACGGATCATTGTTGGTCGATCCGACGTTAACCCAATAATATAAAAGATAGACTATGACCACCTCGTGCTTGTCCATTTGCGATCTAAGTGAACGAAGGGGTGGTCCAACAATTGGATCGTTCAGAGCGTTGTCAGCAGTGATCGCGACAGCACTTGTAGGGCATTGGTAGATTGTGGATTGGGGGGCAATTTTTTTGGCTGCAAACACTCCGAGACCACCTCCCTCACCTTCGCGGATGGTGATATTCTCGAGTCCGGTGGCTCCAAGTTCCTCAAGCCAAGAAATTAGTCTGCCACTGTTTCGTGACGATGAATTTGGGTGGGGGCGTTTCATACTCTTGGAGGAGGCCGCAAAGGTGAAGTTAAATGCGGCGGTTCGGGACATGTAAGGTGTAAGGAGTGGAAAGGTGAAAGAATGGTAAGGAATGAGACGCAATTGCTTGTCATAATTTAGATAATTTCCACCTATCAACCCACCAATATCAAATCCCATTCATGTTGCTGGCACGAGCAATTTATCACATCCGAACGAAACCTACAATACGATGCTTTGTTTCATTTGCCCCCTCCCCCTCCCCCTCCCCCCCCCCCTCCCCCTCCCACTCCCCATCCCCATCCCCCCTCACCCCCAAGCAAGCTTACTCCCGAACAGCCACAACCCCCCGGAACGACTACACTCGAGCCGTAAATGACGATAGTTTCTTAGATTCAGATTCCCTTGCCCAAATCAACAATCTCCTCAAGCTTCGAGTCGACTACAAGCTCTCCCGGCTCTACAAGGAGGCCGACGAGGTCCAGAACCAGCTTCAAATCGAGCACAAAGTCACCATCACCGAGCGACTTCGCCTCTGGCGTGCGGACGGAAATTCCTTTTTGGCGTATTCTCGCCGAGGTGCTCGTCCGGTTGAGAACGAGGAGACCGTCCTCCAGCTAATCGAGGAGCGGCTCGATGCGAAGATAAACCGCGACTACAGTACCGCGGACAGCATCAGGAGCCGTCTCGTTGATGAGTTCAATGTGGAGCTCGACGATCGCCGTCGCCTTTTCCGTGCGCAAGTCCCCAAGGGGTCCTCCCGCTGGTGTAAGTACCCTTCAGACGAGCAGTTTGACGCTTCGTTCGCTCACTGTGCCGACGAGCAGAGCAAGGTGTTCAACCTAATCGAGGAAAGGATCGCCGCCAGGTCCAAGATGAACTACGCTCGTGGCGACGAAATCCAGTTGCAGCTTTGCAACGACTATGGTGTGTACTTGGATGACTATAAAAAGACCTACTCGACCATTACGTACCCTTACAAGCGCCGTCAGACGAAAAAAGAGGAGTTTATCGTAGAAGACCCCGACGCCCCGTTCGACCAAGAAGCTGTTCTGGAATTGATCAGAGTGAGGTTTGACGCGAAGTACAAGATGAACTTTCGGTTGGCGGACAAAGCGAGGGACGAGATTATGTTCACGTGGGGCTGCGAGGTCGACGACAAGAAGAAGACGTGGGCGAGAACGAAGGGAGTGGATATGGCCAGCGAGGTGCACTTGAAGAGGTTTAATTCGCGAGAAGAGGGAAGAAGAAAAGAAAGGAGAGATTCCGGGAAGGCGAGGAGGTCGTTTTCATCTTTGTCTTCGTCCAAGGCGAACGAGTGGAGCGATATCTTCAGCAAAAATAGTAGTCAAGATGACAATGATAATCTCGAGGATGGGAAAAATAGCAACGAAGACGATGATTTGGAAAAAGCCCACGCTCTTCGACAGAACCAAATCTTAAAACAGTGCAAGGTTCTCCACGAGAAATTGATGGACTTGAACGAGAAGACAACGGGCCCCTTGCAAACCGACACGGACACGAGCACAAGTATGCCCTTCGTTTTCCTGCTTGGAAACCACTCCAGCGGGAAGAGCTCGTTTCTGAACTACGTGACTGAGCGGCCCGTGCAAACAGCTGGAGTTGCACCAACGGATGACTGCTTTACAGTGGTGACTCCTGGCGCTCAGGACAGCGATCAGGACGGACCGGCCCTCTGCTCCCACCCGGATCTTGGCTTCAAGGGCTTGAAAATATTCGGCCCAAACCTTGTCCACCACACGCAGCTGAAAGTCCGCGAGAACGTTCGAAACGACAACTTCATGATGGTAGACAGTCCTGGCATGATAGGTGAGTGTGTTGGGGGTGGAGTGGAGTGGAGTGGAGTGGAGAGGAGAGGAGTGGAGAGGAGAGGAGAGGTGCGAGCTAGTCACAATTAGTTTATAACCTAATTCAACTCGTGCCAACTCGTGCAGATTCGCCCATCGTGTCCACCACCCCCTCGAGCATGAGCGCGCATTCAAATGGCAAGCACTACGACCGCGGCTACGACTTCGAGGGAGTCGTCAGGTGGTTTGGGGAGCGCGCGGACGTGATCCTCCTCTTCTTTGACCCCGACAAGCCCGGAACGACGGGCGAAACTCTCTCCATCCTCGTGAACTCCTTGGGAGGAATGGACCACAAGCTCTATATCGTTCTGAACAAGGCCGACCAGGTAAGCGAGCGGAGTGCGTTTTGGCGTTCTTTTTTTGCGTCGTCTTTTGGAGTTTTCACATTGACTTGACTTGACTTGACTTGACTTACTTGCTTGCACACGCCCCTTGATCTAGACCGTCCCCGAACAATCCCCTCGCATAAAAAGATGCTCCTGGCCAAACTAGCTACCGTGTCCAATTCATAGTGTCTATTCACACCTCCTCCCCCCTCGGATAAGACTAACACTATGCATGCAACAGTTCACAAAAATCCACGACTTTGCGCGGGCGTACGGTTCTCTTTGCTGGAATTTGAGCAAGGTTATACCCCGCAAGGTGAGCGAGCGAGCCTAGTTGCTACATTTTACCACTTATTTACACAAAAACCATCCATTCCATTCCATTCAATTGAATTCCCAGGACCTCCCGCGCATCTACACAATGTGCTTGCCGGTCAAGAACGGGGAGGGGAAGGCGTTGTCGCTGGCCCACGGGCTGAAGGACCTGTACGAAACCAGGGACGAAATTGTCCACGAAGTTTTCAAGGCTCCGAAGCGGAGGGTCGACAACGCAATCACCAGGCTTGAGAGCAGCGTGCACATGCTGAAAATGCACTCAGTGCTGCTTGAGGAGTCGCGGAGCAAATACAGCAGCAAGGTGTGGCGAGCGCGGGCGGAGGTTGTGGGGATTGGGGGCGTTGGAGGGTTGCTGAGCGGGGCTAGCGTGTTCAGCGCGATGCCGTTCCAAGTTAGCTTGGGGTTTGGGGTATGTAGCGTTGTGGCAACGGCCGGACTGCACTGGTTCAACAACGGTTTGGTGGACGAGTGCGAGCAGGATATCGTTAGCGAAGAAGGACTGCTGCGAACTTTCAAAAACAAATATGCCCGAGAGCTGAATGTCGACTGTGACGAAAACATCACGAGTGTTTGGGCCAGTGTGAGAGGGCAGACCCATCTCAGTCTTAGGGCGAACGGTTTGGGGAATTTGGAGAAGGTGGGGTCTGGGGAGATTGGAGAGCTAAATGAGATTTTGAATGTGGGGATTCCCGAGCTGCGACGGTTGGCGTCTCACGAAAATGGTGATCAAATTTAAACTTTTGCATTTAACTAAATATTTTGGTTCAGTCCTGATCGATGCAGGCTTGGATCCAGCTCGTTGATGACAAACGTCTTCGCATGGCAGTTGTCGAACTCCTTTCCACCGGTGAGGCCTCTAATGACACCCCACGACGTTACGCAGGCAACGTGTTCGTTTTCGGGGGTGCTTGAAAGGAGCTCAAAGAGGTCATTTAGGCGCTCTTCAAACGCAACGTCGGGCTCGCCTTTGGCGGTGTAAGTTTGAGATTCGGAATGTGGACGAAACTCAACGTACGGCGGTTTAGTGTCATCGTGCTCGTACCACCAGTTCGAGTTTTCGTCGTGAGGGAAGAACTGTTTATCGTTAAAGTCAACTGCAGGGAAATTTGTTTTGAGGATCGACGAGTGCTTGCCAACATCAGAGGCGAGATATCTGCGCTCGCGGAGAAGCGAGCAAGCTACGAGCTTGCTCTCGAGCGGTGTATCTTGGAAGATTTGAGTTGCTGTTTGCAAGGTTCGAGTTAGAGGAGAAACTAGGACACGAGAGACTGTGGTCAAGTCCACCGAATTGTCCAATATTTGCGAATTCAAACATTCGCACTGCTGTTTCCCTTTTCCACAGAGTATGCTGTCTAAATACTTTAAATCATCACTAAAGTTGGGTATGCCCCAAGCGGTTTCAGGTTGGCTAAGCCAAAGGTTTGCCTCAGTCATTCCATGTCTGATAAGGGTGATCCGTTTTGGTGGCATAGCCATCAAAAGGAGGAAAAAGAGCTGCAGGGTTGGAGAAAGGATGGGAAATCTGTAATCGGGTCGGCTTTCCTCGTAATATCCCGTAATCACACTTTTTGTGTTTTTGGTTTTCAAGGCTGAGTTTTTCTCAAAGTTATAAGTTTTGTTTATTCCCACTTGCGACCATGAGCCACCAACCACCAGTGCCCTCCCCAAAGAAGAAGCCCAACTTGTATAGCTGGATGAATACTGAGCAGTTCGTGCGAAACTTGATTCTTGAAAATCCACCCAACGAAGAGTTTTTTAACAATCTCTTCAACGAAGATGTTTCATCCTCTGACTCCACCAGCAGCCCGAGTCCAAAATCCACCAATCCCGACACTACCAATGCCAATGCTAATGCCAATACAAGTACCAACCCCAACAACGATACAGATTCTACAACATCCTCCAGGTCAAAAAAAAAGCGCAAGCTCTTCTCTCTGGAGGCTGAGCTCACCTATTCCAAAATGTTCACTCAGTTCCCTTCTCCCTCAGACTCCCTTGTCAATTCATTGGCAGTAGACACCAATGAAACTACCGATCGTGTAAACGATTGGTTTATACGAGAGCGTGCTCGGCAAAAAAAGAATCCCCCAGTTGCTCATCTCAGCCCCCCCCCGCTCCCGCCCCCGACCCCGCCCCCACCCCCACCCCCACCCCCACCCCCACTCAATCAATCAATAACCTCCCCGCCGCCCACCGGAACCCCCACTCCACCCAAAGCAGTCCGAGGGAAGAACTTTACGGTTGCCGAGAAGGAAACACTTTTCAAAGTGTTTGAAGACCTCCGCTCTAGGAACTTTTCCAAAAAGGAGCTAAAAGCGGCCAGGGGCGCGAAAATAAAGGATCTTAGCAAGACATTACAGATCGACCAGTCTAGATTGCTCACGTGGTTCTACAACCAGGAGAAGAAGAGGAATCGTGCTGCTGTGAAGAAGGAAGAAAAAGAGGTTGAATTGGTCGAGGGACGTAGATTGGTCGAGGATCGGTGCTACGTCCCGATGCTACCCGCCACCGAAATCGCCACCAGCCCCGCTGTTGCGGTTAAGCCCCCTAGCCCACAGCTGCAGCCGCAGCCGCAGCCGCAGCCGCAGCCGCAGCCGCAACCGCAAAACATAACCTCACTCGAACCCTGCAAAACAATAACAAAGCCGGCGCAAATCACGAGATCCTTCTTGGAGGAGCTGTGCAACTTGAATTACAAGACCTACCGGGTTGCTGTTGAAAAGGCGGCTTGGGCACTGCAAGATCAAAATACTAGTGTGCTCATCTGAGCCCGAGTGGGGAGTGAGAGCATAGAATTTTTCAAAAAAAGAAACCTTAAATTTAGAAAACCCCTCGCATAATTTTCGTCCCCTCGAGTCGATAGCCATTTAGAGTGAACTCTTTGCTTGCCAGGAACCCGTCCAGCGAGAAGATTTTCAGTTCTTTCGCAATGTCCGCAAAAGTCTCTACGTGCACGAAAACATCTTCAAAGTTGGCCCCTTTCGCCAACCCAACAATTAATTCTTCCTTGAACCTCTTTTGCAACGTGTGCAATAGCAGCTGGGTCTTGTCCGAGTCGGTTGCAAGGAATTTACGAAATCCCTTGGCCAGCGATCGTCGGACGCTGAATTTTTGACTTTGGATAAAGCTGTCGAGCATGCACTTGATGGCTGCGTCCATGTCGTCCTCCCTCACGAAATCTCGCAGATGCATCTTTGCGTGGGCTGAGCCGAGCGAAAAGAACCAAGCGAGTCAAACGAATAAGGGGAGGTTAGCTTAGCTTAGTAGTTGGTTTGGGGTGGTTGTAGCCATTTTCCGCTCGCTCTCGCTCACCTTCCGCCATCCTCATGATGCTCTCAATGTGCCGCACCGCGATGGGCACGCCTCCGCTCTGGCTGCTCTCTCTCCGCAGGTCAACGTAGAGACTCGCAATCTTCTCCTGGTCGAAACCCCTGAGCTGCGGCCTGACAAAGGTCCTGGCGTACTGGATGTACTTCCTCAAAATGTGCTGGGGAATTGTTTCCTCGTTCAAATCGTTCAGAAGTGCGGAGGAGCTAACGCCCTCCCTGAGCTCCGCCTGCTGCTGCTTCGTTGCCGCCCCCTCCCCCCTCCCCACCGAGTCAATCTCGCTCGTTGGGGTACTCCTCATGTGAGAGCCAGTGACGAACTTGGCCAGCAGCTCGTCGGCAACTGGGTCAACTGTGTCCTGCAGCACGCAGAGGCAGTCGAAGCGCTGCAAAATAGGGTCCGTGAGCTGCGCCGAGCGAAGAAGGTGCCAAAAGAATTGAGTGGAATAATATAACGTTAGTTTGTTTAGTGTGGATGTAGCCGAAAATTCATCAAGGCTCGCTCGTTTCGCTCGCTCACCTCCACGTTTTCCGCCAGGGTACAGGAGGAATCGTACCGCCCACCGATAGGGTTGGCCGCGGCAATCACGCTGCAGCGAGCTTGGAGCGACGTGACGATGCCGGCCTTTGACACCGATATTGACTGCTGCTCCATTGCCTCGTGAATACTGGTACGGTCCTGCTCGTTCATCTTGTCGAACTCGTCGATCAAACACAGCCCCCGGTCGGCTAGCACCAGCGCTCCGCCCTCAAGCATCCACTCCTTGGTGATTGGATCTTTCCTTACCGCGGCCGTCAACCCGACGGCCGAGGCCCCCTTCCCGGTCGAATAGACAGCTCTCGGGGCCGTTTTTTCCGCGTACTTCAAAATCTGCACCGAGCGAAGCGAGGTGCATTTTTAATGAAGCAGGGGGGAGGGAATGAGCCAAAAGAATTGAGTGAGTTAGTTCAGTTGTGGAGTGTCAACTCAAAAAAGGCAAAAAAAGGCGAATCACTACTGAATCGGCCTTAACTCCAACGTATTGAGGTTTAAGACGCTCAAAATTGGACACGGCGGCGATTTCAGCCAAGCGCATCTTTTTGTGCGAAGTTATTGTTCAGGGACGGTCCAGATCAGGGGCATATGTATGCGCGCCAATGTGAAGTACACAAAAAAAAACTATATTCAAAACCGAAGCTCTGAAAATCACCCCCAACTCAAAAGCATACCATAGTCAAAGCTCGCTCGCTTTGCTCGCTCACCTGCGACTTGGCCGTCCCTGGATCTCCCAGCAACAAGCAGTTGATGTCTCCGCGGATCTTGTGCTTGTCATTGATGTTCTTTGCCACGCCGCCGAATAGAGCCATCGCAATTGCCATCTTCACGTGCTTGTGGCCGTAGATTGACGGAGCTATGCTATTGATGATTCGGGATCCAATTTTTGGGTCCCGGCCCAGCTTCAAAATAACCGCCTTGTCCGCCTCGTTGAGGTTACTCGCTGCAACCAAATCCTCCCTCTTCAAAATGTGGTTGGCCAAAATTTTCGTGCTAAAGACCGGGAACCCCGTGCTGTCGGACAGCGGGCTGTCATACCCGTGGGTGTAAACGCCCGTAATCTCCACCTCTTCCCCCGGCCTGCACCTGTCAATCAGGTCGTCGTGGACAACCACGCTCTTGCTCCTCGGAACTCTCCCCGGCTTGACTGTCCCCGGAGTCTCTTGGATCACCACGTACTGCAAGTTTCTGTACCGCGTTCTCGCCGCGTTCAGGCGGAAGTTCATTCCCTGGCACAGCGGGCACATGGTCGGGCCCGCAGTCAGCGTTTCCTCCTTGCTCACGGCGAACGGACCCACCACCGCGCCGCACTTAGTGCAGTCGTACATCGCCTGCGCCGAGCGAAGAAGGTGCCAAACGAATTGAGTGGAATAGAATATGTTAGTTCAGTGGTGGATGTAGCGTAGCCAATACATAATGTTAAATGTCTGTAGCCAAGTCGCGGGTGTTGATTCATCGCGAGTATGCTCGTCTTCATCAAAGCTCGCTCGCTTCGCTCGCTCACCTCCGATAGCTGAGGCTGGACCCCGCCACGCCTCGTGACGACCCCGGAGACCTTGACGAGCTGGTTGAGGTGCTGCTCGCGGAGGTCGCGGAGCGAGTCGGAAATTGGAAGATCAGAGATCCTCACGTGGACGCCGTCGGGCCGGATCTGCTTGTAGTTCTCGAACAGCTCGTTGCAGTACTTGGTGGCGGTCCTGTCGAGCAGGGGAATGATGTCGAGGGGAACGTCGGCAAGCCAAATTGCTAGGATTGGAAAGTTGCTGCGCCGAGCAAAATGAAGCAAAAGGCGCATTTTCAACGAAGCATGAGAGCAAAGAGTGAATTAGGAGTGGGTTAGTCGCTTCTCACTCTTCTGTCTCGCTTTCTGTCACGCTTTCTGTCACACTTTCTGTCACGCTTTCTGTCACACTTTCTGTCACACTTTCTGTCACATTTTCTGTAAGTGTGACAAGGCTCGCTCACCTGGAGAGGTGGAGGTAGGAGACCTCGAGGGTGGAGGAGTTGTTGGAGCAAAGGAGGTGGACCCGGGAGGGATAGAACTCCGGATTTGCGGCTTTCCGTTTCTTCTTCTTGTTGTTGTTGCCTGTTGGTCCTGTTGGCCCCCCTCCACCACCCCCACCCCCACCCCCACCCCCACCCCCGCCACCACCACCACCAAAACCAACCTCCCCCTCATCCTCGTCCTCGTCATCCTCGCCCTCCCTGAACTCCTTAAGAAACCTCGTAAACCTAACCTCAATCTCCTTCCTCACGCGATCCAACGCCAACCACTCCCTGAGCGGCACATCGAACCCTTCCAAATTATAGTCCCCAAGATCCTCATCATTCTCCCCAGTCGGGTCATCCTCATCACTCTCATCACCACCAACCCTCCCCCCCGGCATCCTCTTCTTCCTACTTTCCCTCGCCTCCTCGTCCTCGCTGCCAGAGTCAGCGTACGCGTCCTCGAGGCCGCGCTGCCGAGCCTCGCGCCTCGCGATCTCCATCTCGGCCTTCTCGCGCTCTTCGTAGCCCATGGCGGCGAAGTCGCGGTTGTCAATGTCCTGGTTGTCGTAGGTGTCCAGGGCGCCAATTGCCACGTAGTCGGCCTGGGCGTTGTTGATTAAGTCTGGAGAGTGGTTTGCGGTTTGCGGTTTAGAAAAGTGGTTTAGTGGTTTAGCGGTTTAGTGGTTTAGTGGTGAAGTGGGGTTAGGTGAAAAGGCCAAAACAGGAAAATTAATAAGAAAAAGAAAGTCACCTTCGCCTTCGCCTTCGTCCTCGGCTATGCCCTGGTCAGACACATCATCATCCTGCTTCCGGTTCAAATGAGGACGTATACGATTTCGATTCGGACCATCCTCATTATCAGAGTCGTCGTTGTCGTCAGGATTGTCGACATAGTCCTCGTCTGAATCCCCCGATTTGTGGTTTGGGTCGAAGGCAGGTTGGAACGGGTCGCCCTCCCCATGGGCCTCGTCGTCGCTGTCGTCCGTTGTGATGCGGCGACGCTTTTGTGAGCTCATATAGTTCTCTTTTATTTTGCAGGAGATTTAAGAATATCTCTGGTTTGAAGGGTGTTATTTTTCCTCTCCCTCACAAATTGAATGGTTGAAGAGTTGAACCAAGATTGGTGTGGCTAAATCCTAATGTGTTGCTGATTATTAAAGTTTGGCGGAAAAACTTAATATTGTTTTGAATTTCCTATCAGCTGTGTATGGCTGATACTGATATTCGACGTCGTCGTAGGCCACCAACCAAAAAACAACAAGATCTGCAAAATGCTAAATATATTGAGGACACCTCCGGCAAAATCACCACCACCACAACAATAATAGTTTCCAATTCCAACCACTTCTCGCACTCCACAACCCTCGCAATCTTCATTCTCCCTATTTACCTCTCCCTCTTCTCCACCCAAACTTTTTCCTACAGCACGATAACACTGGCGACGTATGGGACGATAATAACCCTTTCCTTTGACTTGGTGGAGTCAAGAGAGGGCACCCTCTCAACAATCTGGCTAACTTTTTTAACTACTACTATTGCAATCTGCACGTCATCGGAATCTCATTCCCTCAACCAACTCCTTAACCATCATCCCCTTCAATCCTCGATTCTCCTCATCCTCCTGAACCTGATCCTGTGCAGCTGGGCGACACTGAAGCATGATTGGCTCCACGTAGACTTTTTCGATCTCGCAAAGTTGATAGAGCGTTCAATATTTGCCCTCCTTCCACTTCTGGTAACACTCCTCTTCAGCGTGTTCGTCTACTACCAAAATTCAACCTCGCTCACCCCGACGATGGTCTTCTTTCCGCACATAGTAGGTGCAATCCACTCCCTAGTGCTGTCCAGCGTTCTCCCGTTGAACACCTCCTACAGCAAAACCGAAACCGGGGCCTCCGACAGACAGCCACTCTTCAATAAATTCGACAAACGGCTCCAATACGCGTTTCTAGATGTCCTCCCGCCTTTGTCGCACCTCGCGATTTTTGGCCTCCACAGCATCACCACGCTTCACTTCGTCACAACCTTAGTGTCTCCGCACGCAATGATTATCGTATTTCGGAGGCTGTTGAAAAAAACGAAAACGGGCACAAACTCGCCCCAATTCAACAACTACGAAAATTTCGTTTACTGTGCAATAGCAGCCACAGCGTGCCTCGTAATAGTTGCAGTTGTAAATTGGACGCTTGACGGATTGGGAATAGCAAGAAGTTCTGGTTCGGGTTGGGGTGTTTTGCTGGTGATGGCGATGGAGGGAGGGAGCGTTGTTGTCAGTCTTTATTTTAGCCCCAACAACAGCAACATTCAAATTGGCCACGCGCTTGCTCTTGGGAGCGGATGGGGAGGAGGTGAGCGAGCGAAGCGAGTGAGCCCTTGATGAAGACGAGCATGCGAGCCAGAAAACGAAGCGAGCAGCAAGCGAAGCGATCAGCAAGCGAAGCGAAGCGAAGCGATGCGAGCTGTCGCAACTAGTGTAGGTGTTGCTGGCTCGATTCGCTCGCAAGCCTTGATGAAGACGAGAATACTCGCGATGAATCAACACCCGCGAAATGACTACAGACTGGCTACATCCACTACTCAACTAACCCACTCAAATGCGCCTCGCTTCGCTCGGCGCTCCGCTCGGCGCTCCGCTCGGCGCTCCGCTCGGCGCAGCAATTATATTCAAGGTCGGGCTGTTGTTCCAACCCCTGGTGATGCTCACCGTGCTTTCTCTCTCCATTTATCTGAGAGGGAGGGAGGCGCAGTATGCGCTTTTGTGCATAGGGGGTTGTGGGCTGGGAGCAATTTTGGTTGTGCAGAGGAGGATTGGATTTTTGGAAAATCCGTTTGTTGGTGGGCTGAATTTGTTGTGGTTTTGCAGGTGAACGAACATTCATTCCGTCTCCGCTTCCTTTCTGCTCAACGACTAACCCACTCAAATATTGGGCGCATTTTCACAGATTCCAAATTTTGAGCAACGGGCTGGGGGGCGTGGCGGGGGCGCTGTTCTTTGCAAACAAGGCAAGAATGCCAACGAAGCTGCAACATTTTTGTCAAAACCAACGCCTCCCCAGCATCCTCTTCGTTGCGTACAATATGACTTTTGCAATCAGCGAGATGATTTTGCATTCAACACGAAAACAGCACAATTTGTACCCGCCCCACTTCATAATCCTTAGCGCGATTGTGATGATCGGCGCGACCCTCCGGCTCCAAAAACAATCCATCACAAATAACTATTTTGCACTTGTTGCGATTTCGATCAATTTGGGCAAGTGCATGGCGACATCGACAACAGAATTCGTCTTGTCATTTTTGTTCACACTGGCGATCATCGCGCCGTACTTTTTGATAAGGAAGAGCGAGGTTGGGGGGGGGGGTCTGAGCTTGAGCGGGCGCAGTGGTTTTATCAGCAACGAGGTTGAGGAGAAGCTCAAGCTCCACCTGCTAGTACTCCAGCCATTAGCCATCATCTTGCTGGGCTACACTAGAATCATCTACCCTGCGTTCTCCTACATTTTTGACGACGACTCAGGGGCGGGAGAATTTTACAGTCGGTGCGGGTTGGTTTGGGGGGTAAGCTGCTTGAGCGTGCTGCGCCACGTGGCGGGGAAGAAGATTAAGATTGAGGGGGCGGGAGGAACTGCGGCTCGGATGAAGAGTGCCGGGGTTGCGATGGTTGCATTTGGGGTTTTGAGCATCGCCTGTGGGGTGAGCATCGGCGTGACGCCGATTGGAATTGTGAATGGAGTTTTGCTCGGATTCGGCGGTGGAGGTGGGGGTGGGGGTGGGGGTGGAGAGGAAGTGGGGTTCATTTATGTATATGGCAAGTTTTTCAGCGTGGGGGCGGTCCTGTTGCATTTTGGAGGTGAGTGAGCGAAGCGAGCGAGCCTTGAGGAAGACTCGAACGACTGCTAAACTAACCTTATTCCACTCAATTCTTTCGGCTCACTTGGTTCGCTCGTGCTTAATTAAAAAAATGCTCACAATCTCGCTTCGCTCGGCGCAGGGTTCTTGAATGTTAGGACTGGCGGTGGAGGTGGTAGAGGTTTGTTCAGCGCTCTGTTTGGCCTGGGCATGTCACTGTACGTGACGTTCCGGTTCAACTGTGGAAATGAGATTCCGTTGTTGTTGCTCACGACAACGCTGAACTGCGTCATTGCGGGAGTTCATGTTTACGTTGGAATCAACGCGCTGCTGAAGATTGAGGAGAAAAGGAACGCGATTTTTTACACGAGATTCCTCACCTTCGTCATGCCAGCGCTCAACTTTGTTGAACGACTTTTCGATAATAGCGCCGGGGGCGGGAGGTCGAGCTTGATGATGGAGGCGGTGCTGAGCTCAACGCTGCTGGCGGTTGCGATCAGAGTTAAGTTTGGGAATAGCAGCAGTGGCGAAATTGGAAGCATGGCGACGATGGTCGCATACAGCTCTGCGATATTCTTAATTTTCAAAGAGTACGGAGTGCTGGGGGGGGTGGGGAGGCGGCAGCTCAGCCCGGTGTTGGTGTGTGTGAGCGGACTGCTGGTGCTAGGGGTGGAGCCCGGGAGGAGGATGAAGACGCTCGACCAGTTCGGGGTGGTCTACAATAATAATGGTAGTCGTAGGCCTGGGTTACAGAAGAAGAATGAAATCAACAAGGTTATGCCGGGCTCGCCGAATAGAATACAAGCTAAGATTAACGAGAGCGATTGCGGCAGCGGTGAAAGCGAAAGAGTTATATTCTCAACGCACGATAGACTCGCTCCGATCTTGTTCGCGACTTGCTTGGTGCTGGGGCTGACGGTCGTTTACGTGATTTTCGTTCGGGGGTGCTGGCTGCTCGATGCTTTTGGCGTGAACAATGGGGTCATGCTCACCAAGGACGATGTGTTCAAGAGCGTGTACGGGGGGG
>BRYC01000322.1:82570-98537 GCA_030267985.1 Parmales sp. scaly parma | reverse complement strand
GGGGGGGGGGTTAGGAAAGGGGAAATGGGGACTGAATTAGAAATGCAACTCAACTCACCTCAAAACTTCCAGAAGCTATTGTGGCAATGTTCTTCAAATCGTCCACGCTCTCCACCGGCTGGGCAATACGCTTCACCTCCTCAGATAGCAACTTAGCCGCCTTGTTAATGCCAATGTTCAACGCAACAGGATTGACACCACTGGTGACAGCCCTCATGCCAAGGTTGACAAGCTCCTGGGTCATCAGGGTGGAGGTGGTGGTCCCGTCGCCGGCCTTACTGTCCGATTTGGACGCAACCTCCTGAATGAGCTTGGCGCCGACGTTCATTTCGGGGTCCTTGAGATCAATCTCACGAGCAATTGTAACCCCATCATTGATAATTTCCGGAGCTCCATACGATCGTTCAAGGACCACGTTCCTACCCTTCGGACCAAGGGTCACCTTCACCGCATTCGCCACGGCATTGATACCATCAACCAGCTTCTGGCGGGCCTCCTCCTTGAACGTGACTCGCTTTGCTTGAAGCAAGGAGTTTGTGGGGTGTGAAATTTGGTTTCGAAAAGTTGTTCGGGTAGGGGCGTGTAAGGTGAAAGGATTTACTACTAATGGAACAAGTAGGAAGAGAATGGAAACTAGCATTTTGGTACGTGGAGGAGGGGAGAAGGAAACAAATTTCACATCACATTAACTTTCAAGATGTGAATTGTAAAATACCTTCACAGACGTTCACGATGATGAAGCTTTCCATTTTATTGTTTAGCGGCAGTGCTCTGGCCTTCAACCCCACCCCCTCCCTTGTCCAAGCAACTAAACGAAGGTGTGTGTGTATAATATCGAACTTCATATCTCAAGGCTTCATATCTCACACGGGTCTCACAGCTCACTATCGGCGAAGCAGGATTTCCTTGAGGCTTCCCCTTACCACGACCAGACTAATGTGCCTGTTAACACTTACAAAAACAAGGTAATTGCTTTGAGAGTGGCAACTGAGTGGCAACTGAGTGCAATTGGCAACTAAAATATCTCACAAATCCAATCATTCACACGCACCCCACCCCACCCAACCAACCCACAGACCCCGCACACTGGAAAGGTCGTGTCGACGAAGCGAATTGTCGGACCCAGCGCGACCGGAGAAACCTGCCACATCATAATCGACCATGAGGCCAAGATGCCATACTGGGAGGGCCAATCCTTTGGAGTGCTCCCCCCCGGAGTCCGAGAGAAGGACGGAAAGCCCAACTCAGTCCGATTGTATTCCATTGCGGCCTCCCGCTATGGTGACGACATGACCGGCCAGACAACATCTTTGTGCGTGAGGCGCGCGACCTACTGGTGCCCTGAGCTCAAGGCCGATGACCCAGCTAAGAAGGGCATCTGCAGGTGACTGAGCGAGCGAAGCGAAGCGAAGCGAGCGAGCTATTGTGGAAAAATCGATTGACCACTAAACACACTCCCTCCACTTGTTGTCGCAGCAACTTCCTCTGCGATTCCACCCCGGGAACTGAGATCCGCTTGACCGGTCCTACCGGGAAGGTGATGCTATTGCCCGAGGACAAGCCCGACACCGACCTCATCATGGTCGCCACCGGAACCGGAATCGCGCCTTACCGTGCATTCATTCGCCGGCTCTTCGCCGAGGACACTCAGGCCGCCGCCGCCTACAAGGGGCAGGCATGGTTGTTTTTGGGAGTTGCCAACTCGGACGCGTTGCTCTACGACGACGAGTGGCAGGATGCCTTGACATCTCACCCCAACAACTTCAGGCTCGACTACGCGTTGAGCAGGGAGGCGGAGAACAAGAAGGGAGGGAAGATGTACATTCAGGACAAGGTCGAGGAGTATGCCGACGAGGTGTTCACCAAGCTGGACACGGGAGCCCACATTTACTTCTGCGGCTTGAAGGGGATGATGCCTGGCATCCAGGACATGCTCAAGGAGGTGTGCAAGGAGAAGAAGATTGACTACGACGAGTGGTTGGGCGGTTTGAAGAAGAACAAACAGTGGCATGTTGAGGTTTACTAGGTAAATTGGGGGTGTGAGAATAATGGAAATGGATAGGAGGTCAATAGGAGGTTGAAAAGTTTGTGTTTTCATTTTTTTTGCTTTTTAGCCTTCGCTGCAACCTTCCTTGCAGCCTTCCTTGCCACATTTTTTTTATCCTTCATCGCTCTATTGATTCCATCCTCGTCGTCTTTATTGTAATGAGGGCATTTCTTCCTGTCGTGTTTCCCTTTCTCGCACCCAGGCGTTATCTTCTTAAATTCACACACTGCACACGTTTTCTGCCGCGGCGAAGGCGAAGCGTCTTTCGAACGCACCCTTTTCTCTATAATTTTTGCTGGACTGGACTGGACTGGACTATGCTCGCTTCGTTGTGGTGATGGTCTGACGAGGTCGAAAAAAGTACAGACAAGCTCCAACAAACTGAAAAGCTGGTGGGATAACAAAGGCAAATGTTAGTTTAAAAGGGACTCCATAGCAGGCGAAAATGAAGAATTTCTCAGCATCAGGGGTGCCGGTTGTGTTGGAGATCAAATCTATCAGAAGGCTGACATTTTCGAGGAGGTCGCCAAGGAAAGCAAGCGCCATGTTTAGCATGATTAGCACGAAGACTGGACTCGAGGGTGACTTTGCGTTGAAGCAAAGCTTGGCGACATAACCATTGATAACCGTGACTGCAAATGTGGCCAAGAATGTACCGCAGATTGAATCCCAAATTCGAGCTAGGGAGTAGTAGTAGTGGCTAGTGGGGTGCGCTGTGCTGTAGTGCTTCGAATTGCTCATTGCTGTATCGACACAAAGCTGATGATTCCAGATTTCACCCTCTATGAAGACAGCTGTAGACTGAAACCAGAAAGGATAGAGATCTAAATTGGCAGCATTTTGTATGTGGGAGTCTGGAAGCATCTGGAATAAGATATGGCCTGGAGGGATGTCTGTAGCCCCATGTGCTGCAGCTGTTTTGTGCAACATTGCTGTTGTGTAATGAAGTCCCAAAAGGAAAATGGGAAGGAAGGCTGCAGCCCTGACAGCATTCTGCTTCGTCGAGGTGCTGTAAAGAAATTTGAGCATGGTGTTTTGTTAATGTTTACTTATTATATCAACATGTGCTTATGCTATATAGCTTGTTATCACCCTTATTATTTTAGCACACTATTCACCTAATAAAATAAAGACTATTCCTCCATATTCGTTCGCATTCACGATCATGTTTCTCTCTCTAATCTCCTCGTTACTGTTTGTAATCACGCTGTTCGTGAAATCATCATCAAGTGGGTTCCAAATTTATCCTATCCACAAATCTCCCTCCCACCTGACAGCCAGTGGGTTCCAATTCCATTCCACAATTAACCACAAATCACCCTCCCACCTGAGCTTCTCAACTAAAACCATCACCACCATGTCCGAGTCCTCTCCAATTGCAAAGGACATGCCTACGATGACTGAGATCAAGCGGTACCTGCTCCCTGACCCCAACCTCAATCAATCATCTGTTTTTGATGTTGACTCCCAGAAGGGACTTTCGTTCTTTCTCTTCGACCTCGTTGTTTGCACAGCCTCTCTAACCTCTCTAACCTTTATAGCAACCAACTTATCCTTCCAATCCCTCAACCTTCCCTTCCAATTCCTTTCAATCTTCCCTCTCGAGCTCTTCACTGGCACTGCTCTTTGGGCGATGTGGTGCATTGGCCACGATGCTGGCCACGGACTCATCAATCGTCCCAAGAAAAACAACAAAGTTAACGACATTGTAGGAGAAGTTGCACACAGCATTTTTTGCCTGACCCCCTTTGCCCCTTGGCGAAGATCCCACAAGCTCCACCATCTTCACCACAACCACGTGACCGATGACTTCTCTCACCAATGGTTCATTCGGGAGGACAGGTTGCCCGACTGGATCAAGAACGCGTACCTGCTGCGAAACTTGCAGCTGCCGTTCCTGTACCTGACCTATTTGGCAATTGGAATACCCGACGGTTCTCACTTCTTTTTCTATCCTGGCTGTGGGGGAAGGATGTGGGAAAAAGCTGGCGAGCGAGAGGTGAGCGAGCGAAGCGAGCGAGCCTTGTTGAAGACTTTTAAACTAAGCCCACTCAATTCCAGATGCGGCGGTGCGCAATATCTAGCGCAACAACTGTTGCCACTGTTGTCGCCACGTTCACTCTTCTCGGCCCGTTGGCGTGGGTTCAGGTGGTGTTCGTGCCGTATCTAGTTCTCTCGATGTGGCTGTTTACGGTTACGTATCTTCAGCACCACAGCGAAGATGGGAAGCTGTACGACGACTCGAGTTTCGACTTCGCCCGGGCGGCGTTTGAAACGGTAGATCGCGACTACGGGCAAATTGCCAACCTAGCCAGCCACAACATGATGGACGGCCACGTAGCCCACCATCTCTTCTTCTCGATGATCCCTCACTACCAGCTCATCGAAGCGCGTGAGCGAATAAAGAAAGGTTTGGAGAAGGATGGCTTCATCAATTTGTACAAGGTGAGCGTTTTTTTTTTAGTTTTTTTTTTTAGTTTTCACATTGGAGTGCACTTGCCACTACTGAGCTAACCCACACTCAATTCTTTTGGCTCGCTCGCCTCCCCCCTGCTCCATTAAAAATGCGCCTCGCCTCGCTTCGCTTCGCTAGTCCGTCGAAACCAAGGACTACCTCATTGAGATACTGAAGCAGTGGGACGAGAATTGGTTTTTTGCACACGAGGTGAGTTTCCGTTGATTGTTGGTCAACAGCACCACGTCCAAACAACATCTAACACGAAACAATACGAAAATATAAAACAAGGCGAATGTTGTACGGAAGAGCAAATAAATAATAACATATTACATATTACGAATATTATATCAATTTAAAAATGAAACGCAGGAGTTGACACGTTTTCAACCACAGTTGTTTCTAACCTCGCCTGCCCCTTGAACCCGCCCTCCTGCTCGTTCATTTCACCAAGTTTGTAGACCCAGATTGTCAGCACCGTCGACGCTTTTGATTCCAGCGTGTATTTTACCTCCTCCTTCAACTTTTGTTTCTTCTCCTCCTTCTTCTCCTCCTTCTTCTCCTCCTTTTCCCCCCCCTCCCCCCCCTCCTCATCCAAAATTAGAGTCGCAGAGTTACTCTGCGCCGAGCTACTAACCCCATTTGTCATGTACTTGATCTGCATCGTGTCGCCCAAAACCAGCACGGGGGAACTCTCGCTTCTTACCTTCTCCGGAACGTTCGAAGACGACCCAACGGGCAGGCTAGCCACAGTTTTGCCCTTGGCGCCTTTTGACTTCCGCGCCTTATTTATTATTTTCTCGTCTCGGTCGGACATCAGCTTGGGGTTGCGAGGGAAGATCACGTCAACGATGCGATCTCGGATTATCGTGAAAAGCTCCGCCTCGCGCTCTGGGGAAGATTCGTTCCACCAGGTTAGCGTCGCCGGGGACATGTTGATTGTTGCGGGGAGGGTTATCGTTTGTGGTTTGGATTGGTATAGGGCTTTGTCGGGGTTCTTTTCGTTATTGTTGAGGGTGAGGGTGAGGGTTTGGATGTTGCTCAGGTTGTAGTAATTGGAAAATGAAGAGGAGGGGGGTTCAGAAGGTGAGCGTTTTCGCTTGTTGCTGCTGGATTCGGACGAACTCGTCGGGCGAAGGCCGTCCTTGAACTTCTTGCTGCTCCAAGCCTTCGCGATTCGGGCAGCAAGCACTGGTGCTCCACCCTTCTTCGACAGCTCAAGCTTCGTTTCTAAATATGCGCCAAGCATATCAGGCTGGAAGTATGTCGATAGCAGCATTTCAGGTTGGATGGAGTTGACCTGCATGACAGATGCTAGCTCGTTCAGAAGATCAGAAGTGGTGGACATCGCTGGCCTCGAAAGCATGTCGGCAATCACAAGCGAATTGGCATTGCACTCAATTAGAGAAACGAAACCTGCCGAAATGTTGGCAGCGAGAGGTTTGGGCTCGGGGCGAGCTCGAGATCGTTTCATGGACAATTTAAAACCCTCAACACAAGGTTGTGGAATGTTTTGAATGTTGCTCAACAAATTTCCAATGTAAATCCAGCGGGAATTTGGTCTGTTAACAAGGGGAATTTGGTCTGTTACTGGCCTTCAAGCATCTAAATTCAAGCACCCTACCTACTAGCATGGTCGCCATTCACATCCTTACGACAGGCGGCTCGATGGACAAAACCTATTGTGGGAAAGCAAGCGATTTCATAGTCAGCTCCCCCACCATCAGTCAAATCTTCGAGGAGGCATTTGCCACAACAAACCACACAATAGAGGTAACTGAAATCTGCCGAAAGGACTCCCTTGCCCTTGACGATGCTGATCGTGAATCTGTACGATTGCAAATAGAAGCGCTTCCATCCACCACGACACATATTATCGTTACTCATGGGACAGATACAATGTGGCACACAGCACACACATGCGAAGCGACTGCGAAGAGGCTCAACAAGGTAGTTGTGTTTACAGGAGCGATGCTCCCAACCGCTTTCAATAACACCGATGCCAAGTTCAACGTTGGTTTCGCCACAGCGGTGCTGCAAATGACACCTTCCGGTTGCCACGTTGTTATGGGAGGGTTGGTTTTCTCGCAACCTTTGCGAATACGAAAAAACTTGGATACATGTGTTTATTATGAGGCAGAAGAGGATAGAATTATTGCTTGAAATTTAAAATTTCTGGGATTTTGTTAGGCTTCTATTTTCTTCGTGACGACCATCTAGTCGGGAATATTTGGATTGGGAGGTGGGCCGGGGATAGGAAGGAGAGGATCTCGGAGGTGAAATTGTAGCCGCCGTCGTGCACGCACTCGCCAAGCCTCCTCGTGACCTCCTCGAGAATTGAGGTGTTTTCGTTTGGCTCTAAAAAAACCCTGAAAAATGACTTTTCCTGTTCGCATTGTTTCGCAAGATTTCCTTTTGCACTTTTGATATGCTATATGCTATACTCGGCAATTCTTTGTTTCAACAAATCAATTTCCGCTCGCTGCTCAACGATAAATGCGTCCTTTGCTGCAATTGTTTCCCTTTGTCTAACAATGAGATTCTCCACATCGCGAGTCCATCGCGTCGGGGTGATCTGGACGGGGAGGTGGGCCGGGGATAGGAAGGAGAGGATCTCGGAGGTGACATTGTAGCCGCCGTCGTGCACGCACTCACCGAGCCTCCTCATTACTTTCTCGAGAATTGAGGTGTTTTCGTTTGGCTCTAAAAACGACACAAATTCCCACTTGTAGACAATGTGGAGAATGAGGTTGAGGATTGGGGTGAGGCCCGTGAGGTGGTACTCTCGGCAGGGGGTGATTCTAACCGTGTGGTTTTTGTTGGCCGAAACAATGAAGTTGGAATCGGCCGTGATGGTGAGCTGTCTGGAGTCGAATTCCTGCTCGAAAGTGTGCTTGAGCTCGAAAGTCTCAGCATCCCAGATCCTCATTGTTTTGTCGCCATTGGAACCGACACTCACAAGAATACGCCCGTTGGGGGAGTATGAGACGCTTCTGATCCAGTCTGAATGAGCCTCGTCGATGCTCTTCACCAAGCTTCCATCGGCAGGGTTCCAAAATTTGATGGATCTATCCCAACTTCCCGAGCAAAGGAGTTTGCAGTCGGGAGAGAACGAGAGGGACTTGACGTGGTAGGTGTGGCCCTCCAACGTGTGCGCTAAGATGGCACTTCCCTCATTGAAGCTGTAGGTCTTGATGGACTTGTCGTAGCTTCCAGTAGCCAGCTGCTTGCCGTCGGGGGAGAAGCACACTGCATAAATCTCATCCGTGTGATCCTCTAGCACTTGCACTCTCGCCCACTCGCCACTTTCCCCCGGCTCCGACCAAATAATCACCTTCTTATCATCACCACCTGTAGCAAAGTGGGAGCCTGATGGAGAGACGGTGACGCACAAAACAGCACAATCGTGATCGTGTCCCTCCAAGGTCTGGACCAACTCGAGGGAAGGGCTGAATACCTTCAAGTTGCCACCCTCGTCATCACGGCCACAAACCACAAGTCCCGAGCCATTTTGAAGATAGCAAAGACCAGAGACATAATTGGCAAAAACATTGTCAGCTCGATATTCTATATTGTTGGAGCTGGTCGAGTGGATGATGATTGACCCGCTCATACTACCCGAAGTTACGCGACCGTTACTCCGCAACGCCACGCAACGTACAGCAGCATTATGCCCGTGGAGGATTTGTTCGTCCATCTTCCACAGACTTAATTGAGTGAGATTGAGTGAGTGTATTTCTGGGCTTAGTGGAATATAGGGTGGTCGAAGAGAGCAAACAAGCTGGTGCAATATAAAACTGCCTTGGGCGCTTGGGTCTGGAAGATACAAAATTTGAAAATTTTGAAAATTTGTGAAAATTGTAACAAGAAATTTTACTTTTACTCCCCATGCGTAGTCTAGATAATTGTTCCAATCCTCGGTGAACAACCCATAAGACCATTCCATGACTTCTCCACCTCCCCAATCCGACCCCAATTCCTCCGAGCTAGCCCAAGCCTCAGCTAGACACCTGGTTGAAAAGAAGTTCCAATCCCTTTCGTCCCTCTCTGAGATTTCCCTCTTCTCTGACAATTTCACCCGCAAGCTTGCGCTCGCCGAAACCCAAATACAAGCTCTGATCCGTTCGCAAGAGGACCAGTCCAAGAAGCTCTCCGACACCATCTCCTTTGCCAACTCCTCCATCTCAAGCATCCAATCCACGTTCAGCTCTGCCCTTTCCCTCTCCTCCACCGAAAACCCCATCAATAACTTCCCCCACATCCGAACTCTCCACATAGCCAACAAGAACATCGTTTCCACCCTGTCCCGAATAGAGAACTTCTCGTCCGTCCCCCTCCACGTCCAAACCCTGCTCAAAAACTTATCCCAGAATCCCTTTTCGCTGAAGGAGGTTTTCCTCGAAGCCCGAGATCTAGAGAACTGGCGCGATCAGCTCATTGACGAGGTTAAGAAGGGTTCTTCCTCCTCCTCTTCCTCCTACGCCCACTCTCCCGTAATATACCAGCGAATAATCGATGTGCTCGGGGGCCACTTTGAAATCGTCTTCGAGCTGTCAACGCAAATAAGAAAAATAGTCAAGGAGCATATTGGCAATTGCTACGAGCTGGCGATGGAGTGTCCTGAAATGCTTGTTAGCGCGGTAGAGGTGCTGTACATGATCGAGGAGAACAATAAAAGGATAAACGAGAGTAGGTGAGTGAGCCGCGAGCGAAGCGAGCCCCAGCAACACAATACACTAGTCGTGACAAGTTCGCGAGATGCGAACGAGGCTCGCCAAAAACACCATTACACTAGCCGTCACAGGCTCGCAAGCCGCGAACGAAGTGTAGCCAAAAACATTTTTCAACTAACCCACTCTGTGCAGAAGCAGCTTGGAGAAGGAAAATTTGCCCGAGATTGGCAGCAAGTTCGAAAATGAGGTCTTCCAAAACCTGCAGCAACAGTTCGACGTAAGAATCCAGCAATCCTACAGCAGCTACGTCTTCCAGGCTGCGGACGAGGGGAAGACTGGGATGGAGGCAACGCTTGGGGCTGCGACGAGGGGCTTGGTCGACATGAATGTTCTGGCCAGCGAGGTGAAAATTTGCTTCCCGCCTAGCATGAACGTTGTCCATTTATACAGAGAGAGGTGAGCGAGCGGAGTGCGGCGTGCGGCGTGCGGAGTACGGAGTACGGAGTGCGGAGCGGATTATGGAAGCGAGGCTAACACGACCAACACGGCGCAGGTTCGAAATGTACATGAAGCCCCAGGTTGAGGCGCTCTACAGCCAGAGGTGAGCGGAAATTAACCACCCACATACATCATCATCATCATCCACATCCACATCCACATCCACACCCACAACACATCCACTACTAATCCAATTTCCGCAGCTTTCGCAACATTGAAATCGGGGACTTGCTGCGCTTAATTTCGTGGTTGTTTCAGTACAACATGAACGTGGTGAAGTTCAATGCAGGCTCCCCGTTGGTGGAGTTTGAAACCGCCGTCGAGAGCTTGATGGTCGACTACCTTGGCAGGATGAAGGAGCAGGTGGAGGAGTGGTTCAAGAACATAGAGAGCAGGGAGAGCATTGTAGTGAGTGATAACGAGGGTTTCTTGACCACCCGCGAGCCTGAGGACATTTTGAACATCATTAACATGCAAATAAGTGTTGCTCGAGACCAGGTGAGCGACGCCGTGCGTAGTGAGGCGCATTTTTTAAGTGATGGAATTCTTACACTAACAACAACATTATGCGCACGCAGCTCCCAACCCCACTCTGCCACAAGACAATCTACTCGTGCATATCGCAGCTAAAAGAGCTCCAATCAAATCTAAGGGATAAGCTCAATTTAAAATGGGAGGAGATGGAGATTGAGAAAATCTGCGCCATCGTCAACGACTCGAACCGGCTGCAGGATTTGTGTGAGAGCCTGGTTGATGAGGGGAAGACTCACGGGGACGATTATGACGGGGACGATTATGACGGGTACGACCTAAAGGGGGAGGAGGAGTTCCACGAAATCTTGCTCCGGAGCGTGGAGGACTTGTGCTCCGGCTACGTTGAAATTGCCGTCGTCGCAACTAAGTTTTGCGCAAAGTCGGTCATGATGGACTTGAGCCCGATCCTCATTCAAATCTTCACGCCTAACTGGGAAAGCGGCGAGGACTTCATGAGCGTCGTTTGCCAAACACTGAAAGACTACTTCATGGACTTGTCCGCCTGGCTGCCCGAGTACTTTTTCAGCAAGTTGGCGAAGGTAAGCGTCCATTGCGAACTTGGAGCAGCGGAAAGCCGAGCGCAGCGGAGAAGGTGGGCTTCGGGGGTCTACCCCGACACAAATCTAAGTAATTCCACACCACCTCAATCCACCTAACCGAACTCAATCCAACCTAACCCAATCCAACCCAACCCAACCCACTCTCAGGAATGCTTCGCCTCCGTCGTCACAGGCTACTGCGAGAGCTGCATGGCAAAGCGAAAACCTTTCAACGACTTCTTGCGGGCCTCGCAAACGTGCGAGAACGACGGACGGCTGCTGGAAGGTTTGTTTGGGACCGGGAGGGAGTACAACCAGTACGTGCTGCCCATGGATGTCGACGTTGAACTGAGCTTGTTCGGGAGGCTGAGCGAGCTGCTAAAGTGCGGGGACAGCGCCGGCTGCGAAATCGAAACGAAGGGGCTGATGGAGCTGTTCGGAAAAGACGATGGTGTGGATGCCGTTCTGCACGTTGTGGGGCTGAAGAAGGTGGCAGACAAAGCAGACTGGAAGTTCTTTGCGAGTCTCTGTGCGAGCGAGTTGTACGGGGGGGAGGGTGATGGTGAGGGTGATGGTGAGGGTGAGGGTGAGGGTGAGAAGAAAAAGGGAAGGTTTGCAGGCGTCGTTAAAATTTGATAAATAAAAGAACCGTCCAGTGCATGGGTTGGGGCGGAGGGGAGCTTTGCTACGGTTGTACGGGGTAGTGGACACGAGAGCGCTTCGTACCAGCCGAGAGCTGCCTACGATCTAAACCGAAGATTTATAGAGAACGTAGATTTCAAACGTGACGCTGGGGCAATGCTTGATTGTCAATAGTCAAAATCTATTCTCGCTTCCTTATCCTTATTAATTCCATTTGATGATCCCAAAATGTCCAGCATAGATTTCTCGTCTCCGGCCCCATATCCCACCACCCCCTCAATCAGCGCATTGACGTATAATATATTGCCCCTGCAAACCGCCAGCCTCCTACCGTCGTTGCTCCAGCTAACCTTGCTCACCGCTCCTCCCGAGGAGGCAGTTTTCTCACCCTCACGCAATTCCCCAAAGTCTATCTTCTCCCCCCCCACCAAGGCGCCTCCTTCGATCTTCTTACTCAGGTCGTAGATGGCGACTTTCCCATTGACATCGCTGGTCGCAAATAAACACGGGTTCGTCGTGCTCCACTTCGCGTCGCACATGGCATCGTTGCTGCGCCGCACCGAGCGAATAAGGTGCGAACACGAAATGAGTAAATACTTACTGGTTAGGCAAAAAAAATGCGAATCACTAAAACGACCGTAACTCCATCGTATGATTGTTTTAGACGCTCAGAATTGGACACGGTGGCGGATTCGGCCAAGCGCATCTTATTGTGCGAGAGGGTTGTTCAGGGACGGTCCATATCTGGGGCATGTGCACTTCAATGTGAAAACTAAAAAAAGGCAAAAAAATGCGAATCACTAAAACGACCGTAACTCCATCGTATGATTGTTTTAGACGCTCAGAATTGGACACGGTGGCGGATTTGACCAAGCGCATCTTATTGTGCGAGAGGGTTGTTCAGGGACGGTCTAAAACACGCCATCTCAAACCACCCGCACGCCTCTCGTCTTCCACAAGGCTCGCTTCGCTCGCTCACCTATCGCTCACAATGGTGAGCAAGGCGGTCTCGCTGAACGCCGGGGCGAACACCTTGGTCGTCCAGTCAATTCCGCAGCTCAGCAAAAGCCCGTCGGAGCCGCGGGAGAAGCCGTTGCTCGAAATGCCGGCAGTGGATTTTTTCGACGAGGAGTGCAAATTTAGGGACATGATTGGGCCGAAATGGCGATTCGCGTTCATCGGAGAGAATCCAAAGCCAGAGCCAGAGCCAGCGCCAAATTCACTTACCACCTGCTTCCGCGACGATTCGTCGCTAATCACAGTCTTGATCTTCCCATCCTCCATCCCAGCCACAACGCCAACACCGTCTCCGAACCCAACGGCGCACGTTATTCCCGGGCTCGCCAAATCAACCGTCTCCACCGGACCGCGAACTATTTCCCGGAGGTCCCAGAAGGTAACGGAACCAGAGGAGGACGTGGTTCGGAGGCGAGTTTCGTCGGAGGGGAAGAGGACGAGGGAGTTGACCGAGCCGGAGTTGGAGCTGAAGAAGGGCTTCGAGCGCTGAATGGGGAGGGCTTTGCACCTCATATCCCAAACCAAAACGAGGCCGTCTTCCGTCCCACCGACGATCAAATTTGGATCGGTTGGGTGGAACTCGCAAACCGTCGGGCTGGACCCGCTCGTTGTGTACGTCGACTCCGGCCGTTTGGTCAAGGCGAGGTTCCAAATTTTCAGTATGTTGTTGCCACCGGGGTTGATGGAGGTGGAGGTGGAGGTGGAGGCCGAGAGGATGAGCTCCTTGTGGAACGAGGAATGGGAGATATCTATTATTGTTGATTGGGAATTGGAATCTGGCTCTGAAACGTCAAAATAACACTGCCGAGCGGTCACTGAGGAGGAAGAGGAGGAGGAGGAGGAAGAAGAGGAGGAAGAAGAGGAGGAGGAGGAGGAGGAAGAAGATGAGGAGGAATTGTAGCCGTAGTCGTTGAGCAATCCACCCCAGGAAATCTCGTTCAATCCAAGCTGCTTCTCGATAAGTTTAGAAGCGGCGGAGATCTGATCGTTGTTTAGAGTTTGGTCTAAGCCTAGTGCGAGTTTTGTGGGGGAGGGGGAGGGGGGGGGGGGGGGGGNNNNGGGGGGGAGGAGGGGGAGAAGAGGCGAGTTGTTGCGGTGGAAGAGGCGGGGCATCGGAATCTGCGGAATCGGCATCGTCCTTCTTCTCCTCTAAAACTTCAGTTTGCGTGGATTTCGTATACGAAATTACCTGAGGAGGGGGCGGCGGCTGGGAATGAAGGGAGCGACGAAGATCGTCGGGGTCAACCACCCCGCCGGCTGAAGCTACTGCTAAGGTTATTGGGTCAGAAGGAGAAGGAGAAGGAGAAGGAGAAGCAGAAGGAGAAAGAGGCGCAGGGTCAACGGGAGCGGGGATAGGAACCGACGCGTCCTCATCCCCAGGGGCGGGAGAAACGAGGAGCGAATCTATGTAGCTGTCGAGTGAGGAGCTGGCTTGTGATTTAGAATTGGTAGAGGCGGATTTGGTTGTAGATGTGGTTGTGGAACGACGAAGCTTCATAGCCTCCAGCTTTGCGCGCTTCTCGCTGAGGGCTGATCGACGGTCACTCATATCGTGTATAGCTGCAACATTTCAAATTAATTTGAAATTAACAAATTATCACCTTGGTCTGGAACTCAAACATAGTATACCGATACACAACCAACAGACAAACACACGAATTGTTACTCACCCCCCCTTGATTATTGAGAATCTCAAAATTCAAATCAGACAGTTTCACGTTAATGTTAAAGCTCATGAAGCTCTTCATTCACTTGGCCTTGCCACTTGCTGCCCTGTGCACACAATTGTGTGACTCCGAGGGGGAGTACTCAGGGCCCCAGAGTATGACTGTTCAAGATGTCAAACAAGTTTGGTTTGACATCAACGGAGCATCGTCCAATGCTGACTGTACTTCAATCATCACGGTGGCACTCGGCGAGGGATGCAAGTATGATTCAGCCAGTCCAGAAGAAACGACGTGTGAGCAGGATGAACCAAATGCGGGTGGAAGTGGGGCTACGGGTCCATGGCAAGGTGAGAATTTCTACTTTGCGGAAGCAAACAAGCATGACCAATTCGGTAAACTAACTCACACACTCGTTAAATCGCAATCGTAGTCACCCCAAGCGCCTTTGCCAACGAACAGTACAGGGTTGGTTTGCCGAGCACTTGCGGAGAAGGCACGCCTCCGTACACAGAAGAGATGAAGAATCCGTGTTGCACAGCCTACGTTGCCAACCAGATGCTCGAAGTGACTTGCTTGGCCAATCCTACCCCACCTTGGGCCTGAGATCCTATCACATGTGCTCCACCCTTCTGTATAAATCAGTGGACAGACACGCAGAACTACTACTGCGATGAGCCGGAAGTGAGCCCCCCATCCGTCGTCCAAACACGTAATGAATTCGCAAAGGAGTTCTGTGGCAGCAGCAACTTAGGGGACGAAACCACGACCGGGACGACGGCGACCGGGACAAGTGGTGCTGAAGCTGGTTCTGGTGCTGGCGTCTTGCTGGCGGCGACGAGTAGCTTAGCGATCTTGCGGCTGTGCTGAGTTCGTGCGAGCTGTTTATGGCCTCAATTGATGTGGTGCGTTCTTATAAAACCCAACATTTTAATTTATTCCTAATTTAAAATTTTCCCTTTTTCTTCTCAAATGTTAATACCATCGGTCGATTCAACCGCCAAACAGTCAGCCAACCTTTCCAAAACCGGATTAATCTCCTCCTCCAGAAATTCCTTCGTTTGCTCCGGCGCCCTCCCGACGAACAAGATCGGATCGATCAGCGTATCAAGCTTATCGTGCACAGCCTTGAACAAATCGTCCTTCGCAATCCTTTCCATGAGATCATTCGGCTTCCCCTCCCCCTTCACAACGGCCCCGGCCGCCATGCTGTGAACCCTCACCCCCTCGTGCAGTTCCTGCCTGTCCCCGCCCGCCTTCACGCACTCCATCAAAATGACCTCCGTACTCATGAACGGAAGCTCCTCCATGACGTGCTGAGCGCGGAGCGAAATGAAACGCGAGGCGCATTTTCAACGAAGCACGAGAGCAAGAGTGAATTTAGGGTTAGGAGTGGCCATACACTAGTTGTGACTACCTCGCTTCGCTCGCTGCTCGCTCACCTTCCTCACAACGTTTGGCCACACGTGGAGGCCGTCGCTAATGTTTTCGAGCAAGTTCAGAATAACGTCGGTGGCGAGGAACGCCTCGGGCAGGTAAATTCGCCTGATGGCGGAGTCGTCCAAGGTGCGCTCGAACCACTGTCCGGCTGCGGTTTGGGCAGCCGCCGGGGGGAGGCTCATCACGTAGCGGGCGAGAGAGCACACTCTCTCGCTCCTCATTGGGTTCCTCTTGTAGGCCATAGCCGACGATCCAATCTGGCTCTTCGCGAAGGGCTCCTCGACCTCCTTCAAGTTTGCCAAGAGGCGAATGTCTCCGCACATCTTGTACGCGGACTGCGCGATTCCGCTCAGCACGGTCAAAATGTTGTAGTCGATCTTCCTCGTGTACGTTTGCCCGGACACCGCAATGGACTTTTTGAAGCCCATCAGTTCACCTGTGAGTGTGTTTGTGTGAGT
>BRYC01000322.1:66901-82529 GCA_030267985.1 Parmales sp. scaly parma | reverse complement strand
CATTGTTAGCGAGCTGTGTTTAACATATCTCCATCGATCCAGTGTGATCTTTTTGTCGTCTCAGATTCTAAGTTTACGGCAACGTGCTAAGAATTACGCCTAGCACTAACGATGACACGCATGAATATTATTGTGAGTGTATCTTCACTGACGGAAAGGGAGGGGGGTAGTTGTAGTTGTGGTTGTGGTTGTGGAATACTTACAGACGCGCTTATTCAAGGTCTTGACCTTTTCGTGGTCGCCGTCGAACAACTCCATGAAACTGGCCTGCGTTCCGGTCGTTCCCTTGACTCCGCGCATAGGGAGACGCTCGATTTCGGTCTCTATCCTCTCCAAATCGATAAGGAGGTCTTGGCACCACAATGTTGCGCGCTTCCCCACGGTGGTGAGCTGAGCAGGCTGGTAGTGGGTGAAGCCCAGGGTGGGCATGTCCGCAAACTTCTCGGCGAAGGAGGACAGCACGTCGAGAGCCTTGACGAGCTTCCTCTTGATGAGGAGCATCGCGTCACGGAGCTGCACGATGTCGGTGTTATCGCCAACGTAGCAGGAAGTGGCGCCAAGGTGGATGATTGGCATCGCCTTGGGAGCGACCTCGCCGAAAGCGTGGACGTGCCCCATGACATCGTGGCGGAATTTACTTTCGTACTCTCCAGCGAGCTTGAAGTCGATGTTGAACACGTTGTCCTCCCTGAAAGGGAGGAGGGGATGGATTGGTGTGTTGGTGTTAGTGAGATTTTCCGATCTCTATTAAAGAGGGTCACCACTCTCACATTTCTTTGATTTGCTCGAGCGATACATCGAGTCCAAGCTCGTTCTCCCCCCTAGCAAGCGCAATCCAAAGCTTTCGCCAAGTTGTGAACTTGCAGGCTGGCGAAAACACATAGCTCATTTCCTTACTCGCGTATCGGTCGATCAAAGGGTGAGAATATTTTTTTTGCTCGTCGAGTGTGCCTTCAGGCGGTTGAACATTATAATCAAAAGACATGAAATTGTGTCGTCGATGTGAGATGAGAGTTCCAAAGTTTGAATGGTCTCGCGAAAATATTATACATCCACGAGTTACGTGTTAACGTCTCCACATTCAGAGCTACGAGCTACCATTCGTGTCCTGCTGCTGCCCCAGCCACCATCCCTCATCCCTGCAATTGTCGTGTTGGAAGAAGTCTGACTCGATAATTCCAAGCACAGCAAACCATGCTGCTCCATCTCCTTCTGTTGATTCCCCACCTCCCCTTCACAACCCCTTTCCTGTCACCAACAATCACATCATCTCGCCCAACCTTCTCGTTGTTTTCCACTTCTGAGCGGTCGAGGACAACCCAAACCCAAATCCAGATCCAAAATATTAAGTCTCCCCTCCCCTCTCCGTCCAACCCCCCCCCCCAAACCTTATCAACCCTCGTTATAGATAATTACGATTCCTACACGTACAACCTCTACCAAATGGCACTATCCCTCTCAAATTCAAATTCAAACTCCTCATCAACAACTTCCACCCTTGTCGTGCAATCAAAGTCCCACGAGTCCCTAGATTCCCTCCTTTCCTACCTCCAATCAATCAACTTCCCCCCCCCCAGCCACCCCAACCTCTCAATAATAATTTCCCCCGGCCCTGGCGACCCGCGTAAATCTTCCGATCTTGGCCTTTCAAAACTCCTCCTCACGGCCCCTCCCTCCTCTCCCTTCTCGTCAGTACCGATCCTTGGCGTTTGCCTCGGTCACCAGGCGATTGCCGTCGAGGGCGGTGACGGCGATTTTGACGACTTAACCGATGATTCCTCGGTCATGCTGAACGAGGGAGGTGGGAGGCACGGGGTTTTGTCCGGTGTCAGTTCCTCTTGCGAGACTGTCGAGCAGACACTCGCCGAAATGTTTCTGTTTCCAGGAGAGCAGATGTCTTCTCCTCCCCCCCCCCCTTCCTCTTCCACCTCCCAACTACTGTCGTCCGTCTCAGTCGTCCTCTACCACTCCCTCACCGTCACCCCCCCCTCCACCCCATTCAAAAACATAATCCCAACGCTGACCTCAACAACCTTCCCGAATTCAATCCTCGCACTTCGCCACTCAACAAAGCCGCGGTTCGGGGTGCAGTTCCACCCGGAGTCGATTGGGGCACAGCCGAGACATTTTGCCGGGAGTAAGAACGGCGTTGATTTTGGGATGGAGGTTTTGAAGGAGTTTCGAAGGGGGGTTGAGCGTTGGTACGAGGACCCGAAGCACCGCGCCAGCTGGTGTTCTGTGATTGGTGAAGCCACAGGAACAGGAACCGAAATAGAAGTCAAAGCACAAGCACAAGCACAAGCACAAGCACAAGCACAAACACAAACACAAGCACAAGCACAAACCCAAACCCAAACTCAAACCAAAACCAAAACCCAAACTCAAACCAAAACCAAAATTGAGACGAAAGTGACAATAAGAAAAATATCCTCCACCTCCTCACCCAATTCTACAACACAACAAATCTTCGAAGGTGGGTGAGCAAAGCGAGCGAGCGAGCCTTTTGGAAGACGAGCATACTCGCGATGGATCTTGCGAATGGCTACATCCACCCCACCCACAATAACATCCACTACGAAGCTAACCCACCCAATTCACTCGTTTCGCTCGTCCTTCATTAAAAATACACCTCGCTTCGCTCGGTGCAGCCCTCGGCTACAACGACTCCCCCTCGGCATTCTGGCTAGACTCCTCAATGAATTATGACGTGACAACATCCAGATTCAGCTACCTCGGCGAGCACGACTCGTCCTCCCCTTTATCACACATTGTCGAAAACACCAATGAGGGGGGGGTTGAAAAAATTGAGGTCACGGGGAGAGGCTCGAGCTTGGTGTCTGATATTGAGGGCTCCATCCTAGACTTTTTGGAGGAGGCAACAGCTCGATATGAAATTGAAATTGAAATGGACGCAACAACAACAACTCCGCCCCCTTTTGACTTTCAGGGTGGATACGTCGGCTACCTTGGCTACGAGGTGCGCTCCGACACTCGTGAGTACTGCACAGGCACCCCGCCTCCCACCCCGCCTCCCCCCTCTTCTGTTCCGAAGGCTTCCTTCATATTTGCAGATCGGACGATTGTGTACGACCACCTGGAAAACGATTGGTGGGTCGTTGGGATTGGGATTGGGGGGAATGGGAATGGGGTAGACGACGACCTTGAGAATTGGATAAGCATTGTCGAGGGTGTTATCAATTGTGGGGGAGACGGAGATGGTATGGATGCGGACGCGGATGCGGATGCGGATGCGGATGCGGATGCGGATGCACCCCCACGCAAACTCAACTTTACCCCAACACGATCAAAACAGCAGTACCTCTCCGACGTCTCTCTAGTTCGCAAGCTCATCAACAAGGGCGAAACGTACGAGGCGTGCATCACGAACGCCCTCGAATACAAGGACGTGACGCGCTCAATCACCCCCTACTCCATATACAACAACCTCCGAAAATCAAACGCATCCCCCTACGGCGGGTTCTTCAAGATCGAAGAGAAGGTGAGTGAGCGAAGCGAGCGAGCTTTGGGGAAGACGAGCATACTCGCGATGAATCAACACCCGCGAAACAATGGCTACAGACATAAAATGGCTATTTTCACTTCTAACCAACCCACTCAATTCGTTCGGCTCGCTCGCCTCCCCCATGCTTCATTAAAAATGCGCCTCGCTTCGCTTCGCTTCGCTCGGCGCAGGTCGCGCTCGTCTGTTCCTCCCCCGAGGAGTTTTTGCGAGTCGCCCCCCACGCCCACGAAAAAAACAAGCTCCGCATCCAATCGAAGCCCATCAAGGGAACACTGAAGCGGCGAAAACCCTTCGAGAAGTACGACCACCACGACAGTGAGGCCCTGCGCCTCGATCCGAAGAGCAGGAGCGAGAACCTCATGATCTCCGACCTGGTTCGGAACGACTTTGGGCGCGTCTGCGAGCCCGACAGCGTTGACTGCGTGAGCATAAGTAACCCGAAAAGCTCGCTGTGCGTTGTTGAAAAGTACGCTACGCTGCTGCAGCTCGTTACAACCGTTAGCGGTACAGTGGACAAGGACAAATTCTCAACAATGGGAGTCGTTCGAGCCACTTTTCCGCCAGGGAGCATGACGGGGGCGCCCAAAATTAGAACGATGGACATAATAGAGAACGAGGTGGAGGGCGTGGGGAGGGGGAGGGGGCCTTACAGTGGGAGCTTGGGGTGGTTCGGATTGGGCAACGGGGCAGCTGTGTTGAACGTGGTCATCAGGACAGCCGTCGTGAGTCCGAATGAAGAGGAAGGGGGGAACTTGATTAGCGTCGGGTGCGGAGGAGCGATTGTCAAGGATAGCGATTGCGAGGAAGAGTACAACGAGATGATGGCCAAGGGGAGCGTCGTGGTGAGTGCCGTTGAGAGGGCGGCGGCGGAGGTAGAGGTGAATGAATGAATTATAGAAACAAATCACAAAATAGAATTTTTCTTAATTTGTGTTTTTTTTGTTGGGTTTCCACCTGGTTGGAGTGATTTGGACGGGGAGGTGGGCTGGGGATAGAAAGGACAGGATCTCGGAGGTGACGTTGTAGCCGCCGTCGTACACGCACTCGCCGAGTAGCCTCATGACTTTCTCGAGGGGTGAGGTGTTTTCGTTTGGCTCCAAGAACGACACAAATTCCCACTTGTAGACGATGTGGAGAATGAGATTCAGGATGGGGGTGAGGCCCGTGAGGTGGTACTCTCGGCAGGGGGTGATTCTAACCGTGTGGTCTGTGTTGGCCGAAACAATAAAGTTGGAATCGGCCGTGATGGTGAGATGCCTGGTGATGAATTCCTGCTCGAATGTGTGCTTGAGCTCGAAAGTCTCAGCATCCCAGATCTTCATCGTTCTATCGGAACCGGCACTCACAATAATACGCCCGTTGGGGGAGTATGAGACGCTATAGACGTTAGAGGTGTGAGCCTGGTCGATGCTCTTCACCAAGCTTCCATCGGCAGGGTTCCAAAATTTGATGGATTTATCGCTACTTCCCGAGCAAAGGAGTTTGCAGTCGGGAGAGAACGAGAGGGACTTGACGAAGTGGGTGTGGCCCTCCAACGTGTGCGCTAAGATGGCACTTCCCTCGTTGAAGCTGTAGAGGTTGATGAGCCAGTCGTAGCTTCCAGTAGCCAGCTGCTTGCCATCGGGGGAGAAGCACACTGCATCTATTGCATTCGTGTGATCCTCAAGCACTTGCACTCTCGCCCACTCGCCACCCTCCCCCGACTCCGACCAAATCATCACCTTTTCATCATCCCTCCCACCAGAAGCAAAGTGGGAGCCTGATGGAGAGACGGTGACGCACCAAACCCACCCATCGTGTCCCACCAAGGTCTGGACCAACTCGAGGGAAGGGCTGAATACCTTCAAGCAATCATCCCCCTCATCTTCGTAGCCACAAGCCACAAGTGAGCCATTTGGAAAATAGCAAAGACCATCGACACCACCAGTAAAAACATTGTCAGCTCGATATTCTACCTTGTTGGAGGTCGAGTGAATGATGATTGACCCGTCATCACCACCCGATACCACATGACCGTTACTCCACAACGCCACGCAAGTTACAGCAGCATTGTGCCCGAGGAGCTCTTCGTCCATCTAAATTCCCCAAAAGTGTGCAAAATGTTGTGAAAATGCCAATAACATCCAGAGAGCCATTTAGAACCACACCACGACCACAGTTGCTAATATTATTTATTATTCTTACACTTGCATGCCTTCAGCCCAACTTCTCCTAATGTTCCTCTCAATTTCCCTAGTTTGTCGTGCCTCTGGGTATCGTACGGTACCAATGTCCCCTCGCGCCTCTTCCTACTTCTCCACCTCATCATCATCCAAACCCCCCATCGCGTCCTCCCCCAGAGAGCCTGAAGAAAATTCTTCGGAGCTCTTCCAAGCCCTCACCGAGTTTAGAATACTAAAAGCTGCTGAAAAGAAGACCTTGCCTTGGCGAATATTCAAAAACCAAGCTCGCGATGGGATCTTGGCGTGTGTTCCCACCTCCCTTGATGAGCTGAGTTCCGTGAAGGGCATCGGTCCGATGACCATGGAGGTGAGAGCGCTGTACCTACCAACCAAACCAAATCACAATCTAATCCCAATCCGCAGTTCTACGGAAATGAGCTCCTTGAAATTGTTGACTTGCACGGCGACACTGCCACCCGAACGGTTGACCCTTCGGACATCCTCTCTGAGTCGAAGAAAACGAAGAGCCCCAAAAAAACCTTTATCTCCCAATCCTACACCCCCACTCTCTCAAACAAAGATAATAACGTCCTTTTCGAGCAGCTCTCAGCCGTGCAACTTCAAGCCTCCGCGACGGCCTGTGGTCCCGAAACGACTGACGAACCCGGTCCTAACATGTTCATCACCGGTGGGGCAGGAACGGGAAAATCAACAATTCTCCGCTACATAATAAAGAAACTTGCTTACAAGTACGGCCCGGACGCAATTGGGATAACAGCACCCACCGGCGTCGCGGCAATAAATGTAAGCGGCCAGACGATCCATTCGTTCTTCGGCATCGGTTTGGCCAAAGGGAGCAAATCTGCCCTTCTCAAGAAAGTAATGAAGGATGAGAAGGCCCGATCAAGAATAATGCAAACGAAAGTTTTGGTGATTGACGAGATTAGCATGGTGAGTAATCGCAAGGCAAAAAAAACTCACTCCACTCACCACTCACCACTCACCACTCACCACTCACCACTCACCACTCACACAAATATATATCTATATATATATAATCGCATTATAGTGTGATAGGGAGTTGTTCGACAAGATTGAGTTTGTCGCCCGCCGAGTTAAGGAAAGCTACGAAGGATCGGACGACGGCGGCGGCATTTTTGAGAAGGACGCTGTTGACAATTCTAGCAAACCTTTTGGGGGAATCCAAGTAATTGCGGTTGGCGATTTTTACCAGTTGCCGCCCGTCCGGATTCAGCAGGAGAACAAGCAGGTGAGCCAAGAAAATTGATGGCTAAAACAATTACAAAACTAACTCACTAAACAGTTCGCATTCGAATCCAAAACGTGGATCGAATCCTCCATACGAGAAAACACTGTAATCCTCGAGGAGCAATTCCGCCAGTCTGAGAGTGAGCAGGCGACCTTCATTTCCTTCCTTAATTCTGTGCGGATTGGAAATGTTGACAACGAGGATGTCAAAAGAATCAACGAGCAGTGCTTGATCTCGTCGAGCCGGCCAATTCCGACCGACGGCATCAAACCGACCATTCTGTACTGCGTCAACAAGGACGTTGACGCGGAGGTGAGCAAGCGAACGAGCGGACTGAATGGTTACAGCCACCCACATCCACTACTAAACTAACAAACTAACTTAACTTATATAATCCACTCAATTCAATTGACTCGCTCGCCTCCCCCCTGCTTTGCTCGGCACAGAATTTGGAAAATTTAAAACTTCTCCCCGGAGATATGTTCACTTACGAAGCTGTCGACGCTTTCAACAAAAAATTAAGCAAGAAGCAAATGACCGACCTGAAGAAGTCGATGGACAAGCAGGTACCGAAATCCTTGAAGCTAAAAATTGGAGCGCAGGTCATGCTGACGAGGAATAACGCCAAAACTGGTTTGGTGAATGGGAGCAGGTGAGCGAGCCATGATGAAGACGAGCATGCGAGCCAGCAAGCGATGCGAGCAGCAAGCGATGCGAGCTAGTCACAACTAGTGTAGGTGTTGCTGGCTCGCTTCGCTCACAGCTCGATTTGCTTGCGATGAATCCTGCGAAATGGCTGCAGACGGCTACATCCACTACTATACTAACCCACTGTTCGTTTGGCTCGCTTGGTGCGCTCGTGTTTCATTGACAATGCTTTCTCTCGGCGCAGGGGGGTTGTGGAGGGGTTTGGATTTCCTCCGGCTGGGAAAAAAGGTGCGGGAGGGGGGGGTGAGTGAGCGAAGCGAGCGAGCCTTGAGGAAGACGAGCATGCTAGCCAGCGAGCAGCAAACGAAGCGAAGCGAAGCGAAGCAAAAACACTGTCGCAACTAGTGTAGGTGTTGCAAGCTCGATTCGCTCGCAAGCCTAGAGACAAAATGGCTACATTCACTACTTAAACTAACCCACTCAATTCGTTTGGCTCGCTTGGTTTGGTTCGCTCGTGCTTCATTAAAAATGCGCGAAATTTCGCTTGGCCAGACGAAAACAGGAAGGAGATGCCAATTGTTCGCTTCGACAACGGCAACGTCCATCACATTCCGACAGTTGAAACAACAAAGGGTTTCACACTTGCTGGCTCCGACGATTCAAAGGTTGAGGAGGTCGAGTGCGTCCGGCACCAGATCCCACTCAAGCTTGCCTGGGCCGTTACAGTCCACAAAAGCCAAGGCTCCACCTTAACCCGAGCGTTGTTGGACATTGGGAGAGCCTTCGACTACGGACAGGTTTACGTTGCGCTTTCTCGTGTCACGGGGTTAGACGGTTTGTATTTGAAGCGGCGTTTCAATAAAGACACCATCCGGGTGCATCCGAAGGTTGCGGAGTATTACGGGGGTGGCGGTGGTGCTGGTGGTAGTGGGGGGGGGGTTGTAGGGGTGGGAGAGGGGGGAGAGGGGGGGGAGAACCAGAACCAGAACAAGAACCGACGGACGGAAACGATATCCGAAAATTATGGTGAAGATAGTCAGGCGGCGTGGTTAAACGAGCGGAGTAGTGGCAGCAGCAGCAGCAGCAGCAGCTACAGCAACAGCAGCAGCAGCAGGTGAGTTTGCTGACGCGCAATGCATGAACGAACGCATTGGAGGTGCCGTAGCAGGTGACGAGAAATATTCAATCCACTCTCGTTGCCTCGCTCGCTTGAATAGTATATCAACTCGTCCAATAACAAACCAAAATGTCCCGCTCCCACCCAACAACGATTGACCGGAGAGCCTGGATAGGAGCGCAACAGGTTTCCCTCAGCAGAGATCAGTGCTGGGGTTGAGAAGTATAGCGAAACTAACTCCAACAAAACAATCACAAACACACACAGCCAGCAGCAGCAGCAGCCAAGTGCTGGAAGCACGGATTATGTTGACGAAGGACTGATGAATATTGATTACAACTTTGAATACCTTGGATACTGATGAAAAAAATTCAATTCTACTCAATAAACCTTTAAAAAAAAATGAAGAACCCAATTTTCACTCAATCAAGGACGCCTCGACGCGTGCTTTTGTTCTGATGAACTCCCGCTCCACAAAATCTGGATGCCTCACAAATTCTTTCGTTTTAAAATCCCGGACTCCACCCTCTTCCCCTTCCCCCCCTGGATTCTTCAAATCTATATACCCATCGCCAGCATCGTAGCAGCCTTCCGGCATCAGATAATCCATCTCGTGCCCTGTTATTCTGCTCGCTCCGGCAGGATCGATCCCATGTATGTGCTCGGCAACAAATCGCCTGTCACTCTTTCCATTGCAATACTCCCAATCCTTGTCTTCCACGTAGACAAGATCGTCGTTGTAAACATAGTCGCCAGAAACTACCCTCCCCTTGGTCCAAACTCCGCGGAACATGCCGCTCTTGAAGTAGTGCTTTCCCGGGCCGTCGAACGCACCGTTAACCATCTTCCCCACGAATCTGCTTCCATCCTTGAAAGTGTAGGAACCAGCTTCATCCTCAAACTTGCCATCTCTGTCCTCGCCCTCGTAAGTGTAGTGCGTGCCATATCCAACGGGTGATTTTGCTCCGTCGTTTTCGTTCTGTTCCACTGATGACTCCGGAGTTATGCTGAGCATCTCTTCGATAGCGGAGGCGTGCCTAGAGTTAGAAGATTCGACCTGGTCTTTAAGTGTGATCTGGGTTTGCTTCCTGAACCGGATTTGTTGTGCAACTTGATTTTCCCCGGGGGTGATTTTGGGGTTACTTTTATTGGCATTGTACATGGATATTAAGATAGGCAAGGAGGAGATGGAGATGGGTTAAATTCTTTATTTCTTATATAGCTATGCTATATAGCATAGAGGGATGGGATAAGAAAGCTTCAAAAGCTGTAACGATGCTGCTGCTAGCAAAATAGCAATTAATTTTTTTAACTCATCAAGTGTTGATCAATGTGATCATGTAAACATCCAAAGACACAACCTAAAGAAACTGTCTTTAAACATCCGGCCCACCCTTCCTCCTTGGCAATTGCTTAAATATTATATATTCAATGGTCGAGCTGCCAGAAACCTACTTCCCAAGGTCCCCACTGTCAAAGCAACAGAAAGAAAAGTATCTTGGAATGGCCGAGAACTGGTTAAGACCGTTGGTGGATAATGTGACAGAGACCGAGAAGGACGGTTGGACCCTTTGCTCCAATGTTGACAATGTCAAAATATCCAAAAAAGGGTCAATTAACAACCCAGTGGTTATGATCAGAGGCCAGTCGATCATAAAGAACTATTCTGTTTCGAGAGCACTGGCTGCCCAGAAGAGTGTCACCACAACCGCTGCACTTAGGAAAACCTTCCGCCTGAACGATCCCATGAACATCGACAGCATGATCCTCCACAATATCCACAAGGGAGAAACTCCCCACGACGAAACCCAGCCTTTGGCCAACATTTTGTGGGCCGCCTTTAAAACGCCACCAATAATATGGAGCAGGGACTTCGTGTGGCTACTGTACACTCACAAGGTCTACGATAAATTCGGAAGAGAGGCGTGCGTCGTCGCTTGTCAATCGATAGAAACTGGCGATTGCCCTGACTTGCAAGCATCGCACAAATACGTGCGCGGTGAAATTTGCAGGACTGGGTACGTGTACACACAAATCGAAAACACCAACGACATCCTTCTCACCTACCTTGTGCAGGTCAACCCAAAAGGTGCTATCCCCAAATGGGTTGTTAATGTTGTCGCGGCGGATCAGGGAGAGAACGCAAGGCGCGTCCGAGACAACACCCACGGAGTCATCAACGTTGTTGACAGGTTTAACACATATATCGAACGAATCGGGGGGAAGAAGATCCATGAGGTTGGTCTTCCTGACGTTCTGGTTTACAACGGGAAGTCCGTTACCGTTCCTTTTCTTTGTGAATCGAATGGGATTCTCGTTGTGCAAATCTACCCCCAATTTGGCGAAACGATCGATATGAACGGCATAAACTACACGGTGGACAAGGACAGCGACGTCGCACCCGTTTATGAATTGAGCGTGAGGAAAAACGAGATCATTAATTTGGTTTTTTCCAACCAAAAGTCAGGCTATAAATTGGGTTCTCGCCTCCTTCACACACATATATTCTACAGCCCAAGCGTTAGACCGTCCCCAGCAGTCGCTTCCCCGACAGCGACATTAATGTCGACGATTAATAATAATAAGAAGAAGAAGCGAACTCTATTTCAAAAAATGACCGGGTCCGGGAAAAAGAAACATTTTGCAGAAATGTTGGCTGCTGCCGAAACGACAACGTCGTCCACAACCACAAAATATGTTGACAAAAAAATTACTGAGTTCATCCACTTGGAGAAAGAGGATGCGACACGAGCAGAAAGGAGGGGAATCTTGGAGGGCGCAATTCTGACCTTGATGCTTGTGCTGTTTTTTGGCAAAGCTGTTCTCGCTCGGATTGAGCCGTGGAAAATATTTTGAAAATCGTCGTGTTTCTAATTTCTTAAACATAATAATTCACTCCTACTTCTCATCTCAATTCGAAATGAAATGACCTCCGGCGCTGGTCCGGTTTGCGGAGGCGGTAAAGGCAACTACAACCGCAACTGAGCTCACGTCACGAGCCATTGCCAGGGTTTGCAAGAATTCGCCGACCTGAGAATTCTTTATTGTGATGCCCTCGCGCCACGCTTGCTCTCCTCGAATTTGGTACTCGCGAAGCTCACTAGTTGCGCGAACCAGCTGAGAGGTTGTTCGCACGACGGACACGTCCCGGGACATGATTTCCCTGACGTTTGCCAAGATTTCTTTGGCTTCGTCGATGAGTTGTTGCTCAGTTTTATTTGTTTTTGCTGCATCCTCCGCAGGCTGCTGCTGCTGCTGCTGCTGCTGCTGCTCAACATCAAAATCAACCTCAACCTCAATCTCGCTAACCAACGCCCCAACGCTGCTGCCCCAAACAACACCCTCTAGCAACGAAGTACTCGCCAAACGATTTCCACCGTGCAAACCGGTGCTTGCCGCCTCGCCGACGCAAAACAAACCGTCAATGCTCTCGCCAGTAGCTTCATCGTAGCATTTTCCGTCGTCGCAGGTTGACACGCCGCCGCACGTGTAGTGCGACGAGGGTGTGATCGGGATGAGGTCGGTGGCTAAATCCAGGCCGTAGCGCGACTTGAGTGTTTTTGTAATTGAGGGGAAACGCTTCACAACATCAACATCGGTGATGTGACCGGCGTATATGTACACCGGCTCGCCAGTCTCCATTCTCTTGTTGTTGATGGCTCTTGCGACCATGTCGCGCGGGGACAGCTCCCCCCGATTCACCACACCGTTGTCCTCGTCATTCAGCTCTGGGGACAGGTGAACGAACCGCTTGTAGCCGGCAATGGGGCTAGGGTAGGATCCGTCTTTCTCGTCGCTATCCCCCTTGCACAGCACCACCGCGCCAGCTCCTCGCAATGCCTCGGAAACGAGAAAATTCCCGCCACTGTCGCCCAAATATTTGCTGTCGACGGCGGTGGGGTGAAACTGAACGTACTGCGCCGAGCAAAATGAAGCGAGTTAAAAGAATTGAGTGGAATAATAATGTTAGTATAGTAGTGAATATAGCCATTATGAAATTAAGCCATTTTGCCGGATTTGATTCATCGCGAGTATTATGCTCGTCTTCATCTCAAGGGAAGGGCAACAACACCTACACCACCAATTGCGACAAGCTCGTTTCGCTAAGCTGCTCGCTCGCTAAGCTAAGCTGTGAGCGAAGCGAGCCAGCAACACCTACACCAATTGCGACTAGCTCGCTTCGCATGCTGCTCGCTTCGCTCGCTGGCTCGCATGCTCGTATTCCTCAAGGTTTGCTCGCTCACCTCAAGGCCGGCTGTTTTCACGCCAACGTCGCTCCTAATGGCAAGAGCCAGCGAATTTCCGAGCGCGTTGAATGTGCCCCGAGAGGGATTCGTGGACTCGGCGTATATGTTCCCGTACCCACCGGAGGCCAGCACAACGCCCGAGCTCGTTAACATTCGCCCACGCTCGTTTGTGAGGGTGTTGAGGATGTCAACCCCCACAACTTGTTTTTGTTTCCCCCATACAAGATCGGTCACGACGGTGTGCTCCTTGATCTCGACGTGAGGAGCAGAAACGCACTCGCGGGAAAGCCCCTCGGTGATGTACCGTCCAGTTTCGTCACCGACGTGGATTATGCGCGGGGCCGAGTGGCCTCCTTCCAAGCAGTACGCAAGGGACGAGGAGGAGTCCGCCGAGCCCTTCGAGTCCGCCTTGTCGAAATTCACAACGTTGGATTTTACGAGCAAGGCCGTGACGGTTGGCTCGCCGTAGGTTGCGAGCTTGATGGCCGCGGAGGTTCGCCCGGGCGAAGCTCCAGGAACATTGGTGTCCACATGAAGGCCGCCGCCAGCTTTTACAATGTCGGTGAAGAGGGATTCGTTCAGGGTAGGTAGGGAGGATGAGGATGATGTGCTAGGAGGGTCGCCATCACGGTAGATTATCCCTCCTTGGGCCCAATATGAATTGCAATCATTGATTTTTGAGGCAGTGAGGATTGTTGCCTTGGCGGAGGTGAGGGCTGTGGTGGCACCCGCCACGCCCATTCCAACGACAATGGTGGAGTTTGTTATTGTTGTGGTGAAAAGACGTGCGTGCACGGAGAGAAAAGATGAACGAAACGATGACCTTCGTAGTGTTGCCATGTTTGACTCAGTTCAAAAGGTAGGTGAAGTTATTGGGGGTCATTTTATTATGTAACGGGGGGGGGGGATTACGTGTTGGGTTGGGTAGAGATGGAGCGAGTTGGTGTAACATTTCCTCTTGTCACTTTGGCGAGCGTATTCAATTTTTGATTTTCTCGACATAAAGTACCAATTGGCCACCATATACATGTCCTGCCCATATGCTTCTTCGGCAAACAAGACAGCTGTCGACATTAACACGTCCGATTGCCCAATGTTCAAGAACGGTTGTCCCTTTGCAAAAGATCTAGAAAACCTTTCGAAGCTTATTCAATCAGTGCCTGACTCCCACCTTAGCTCATCCACCTCAACCGGTGCTCAGTTTAAGTCCGCCGTGGACCGGATCCATTCCACCTCCACCGATCAATCATCATCAGATCAATTCAACCTTCAGTGCCCCTTCACTGCCTACTTGAAGAAGAGCAACAAGTCGCTCGTGGCCGAGCTAGATTCCTTATCGCTCTGGACGAAGCTTTTCGAGAACCTGCTTCCCCTCTCGAAGCAGCTCAAGGAGGGAACGAAGGTGTCGCACAAGGAGGCGGAGAGCGTGTCGTTTGTGAAGAATTTCATCCGGGGAAAAATTGTTAAAAAACACTACGTTCAAATGCAGGTTTCGTTGTACTACGTGTACGAGGCCTTGGAGGCGGCAATTGACGACAATAAGGAGATATTTGGGAAGCTTTACCAGCCGGAGAAGCTGCGGCGGCTAGATTGCTTGAACGACGACATGGTTTATTTTGGAGGAAAAAATTGGAAGTCGAACCACCCCATAACTCCCCCTACCGCCGACTACGTAGCTCGGATCAAGGAAATTTCTCTCTCCGACCCAATTCGACTCGTCTCCCACGCGTACACGAGGTACCTTGGAGACCTGAGCGGCGGGCAAATTCTGAAGAAGCAGGCCAAGAAGGCGCTGAGCCTGCCCGACAATGCGCTAACCTTTTACGAATTTGAGAACATTAAGGAAGGGGCCAAGGTGTTCAAGGACGAGTACAGGGGGTTTCTCGACGAGATGAAGATGAGCGAAGAAACGACGGGGAGGTTGATCGGAGAGGCGAACGTAGGTGAGTGAGTTGTGGGAGAAAAAGAACAGAACAGAGGCAACTAAATCTAACATTTCATTCGTGGTGGCGCAGCGTTCGTTCTGAACATGAGAATTTTCGAGGAGCTCGACGTCCTTGCGGGCTTTGAAGGGGCTCGGGTCAGGCCTCTCGAGGACGCGATAAAATTCTTCGACGACTTCCTAGCCATTCGGAACGGGGAGAAGCAGGCGGGGGAGCCGGTGAAGGCGGCGTGCCCGTTCGGGTTTGTTGGAAAGGAGGGAGAGGAGGGGGCGGCGAGACCGAAGCGGCAAACTAGCGTAGAAAAACAATGCAAAGATGGGGAAGCGGGGGGGGGGCGGTGTCCCTGGCCGTTCGTATTTTTTCACGATAAGAAGACCTTCATGAGTGACTGGCAGACGTGGTGCCTGTTGGGTCTTGGCATGTGCTTAATTTATAAAAAATGGTTTGCAATTTGAATTTAAAAGCTCCCGAAGCTGCCTCTGCTATTTCTATTTCTATTTCTATTGGTTTGGTTGTTGTTGTTGTTGTTGTTGATGTTGTTGTTGTTGCTGTTGCTGTTGCTGTTGCTGTTGTTGCTCCTGCCGTTCCCAGCATTGGAATTCCCAAACATATCAAAACTCCCACTCCCAACCCCGTGCAAATTCCCCCCTCCCCCCCCCTGCCTAGTAACGAACCCTCCCGCACTCCCACTCTCCCCCCCCCCCATCCCCCCCATCAT
>BRYC01000322.1:13913-63500 GCA_030267985.1 Parmales sp. scaly parma | reverse complement strand
CCCCCAATTCCGCAGTTCTCTAAAAAAAGCAAGAAGCACGCCCACGACCGCCAAGAGGAATGGTCGTGTTCACGTATACGGGCGGGGGGAGGGCGAGTTTGCCGGTGGCTAGCCAGGATAGGGACTCGATTACGGAGGTTGTGGTGGCGGAGGGGGTGAAGGATTTGTCCGATATGGATGATATGGGGGTTTTCCAGGGGTTAGGGAAGATGACGGAGGCTACATTGCCCTCGACCTTGGAATCCATTGGCAAGTACGCTTTTCACCAGTGCGGCCAGCTCCAGAGGCTCGATTTGTCAAAAACCAATATCACCACGATAGGCCTAATGGCTTTCCAGAGTTGCGGGAATATGACGGAGGCTACATTGCCCTCGACCTTGGAATCCGTTGGCACTAGCGCTTTTTACCAGTGCGGCCAGCTCCGGGAGGTCGATTTGTCAAAAACCAAGGTCACCACGATAGGCGACCACGCTTTCTACCGCTGTGTTTCTTTGCAGTCAGTAACCCTCTCCCCACACACCAACGAACTGGGCCAACAAGCTTTCTCTGATTGTGAAATCCTCTCCTCCCTCCCCCTTCCCCCCAACGTCACAAAATTCGGCAAAGACGTCTTCGAAGATTGCACCACACTCCACGAGCTGGCCGGCTCCTCCTCCCAAGACGCTGTTATCAAGGTCTTTAGATTCATCTTCGCAATAAACGATGAAAAAGCCAATCATTGGTGTGCAAAAATTGACAAAGCCCTCGAAACCGACGACTCTGCCACGACCAGCGAAATTGTGAGCGACCTGACCACCAGAAAGCGACTCAATGCAATGTTGAATGTGCTTGGTGACTCAATTTCCATCACATCCAGCTCCACCCTCTTCTCCCTCAAGAAAGTTCTTCACGCATTCCAGATTTAATGAGCAGCAATGATTCGGATGTCACCACCACTGAGCTCATGCTTTCATCAATAGAGAAAAAGCCCTTCACGGTGGCAATCCAAATCAAGGCAATCCTCTTCCAGCTCCAACCCTCCACCGAGTCCGATTACTTTTACAACGAGCTAATAATAGAAGTCCTCAACCAACTCTCCTACAGCATCCTCACCAACAACACTCTCACCCAGCCCGAGCAGAACGCCTGGATCACCATCGTCTCCTTTCCAAAAATCAACGAAACCCTCCAATCTGCTGCCATAGATCTCATCAACAAGACGAACTTTTCCCAGGCGACGACCCTTGCCCAATCCGAAGACGAGCACCACATTGTTTCTCTGCAGGTGAGCGAGCAAAAAAAAGAGATTCAAAACACAAAAATACTTACTTACACTTACCCAATTCGATACTCGCTTCGCTCGGCGCAGGCTGCATTTCCCACAATTCAGGTAGCCCTCAAGGCTAAGCTCCTCTTCCTGGGCCGCTACACGCTCATCACCACCCCGCTAATCCACAAATCCGCAACCTGCATCGTTGTGGAGGCCACCGACGACAAGGCCGAGCTGGACTACGCACTGGACTACCAGCGCTATTGTAACATCAACAGCTTCGGAACTCGCGTGACTCTGCACAGTCTCAAAGCTGCAACCTACAACGGCCTGGAGGGGGCGATTCTCAATTTCGACAAGAAAAAAAACAGATTCATAGTTGAATTTACGCTAGCTGACGGGGCGAAAAAGAGCTTGGCCTTGAAGGGGGAGAACTTGGTCAATTCCGCTTCCCTCACGAAAAAAGCCTTCCGTAAATCCCTCATTGACATTGGCCTGACCCTCGACGACAAACTCTTCAACGAGAAATTCTCCAAGTACGCCAAGAACGACAGCAACACGATCGACGAATCCGAGTTCATTCGCTTCTGCAAGAATGAGCTCGACGACAACAAGCCGCGCAAAGTCGTCTTCAAGTTCATGCAGGTCGAGGAGCAGTTCACCCGAGAGCAAGAAGCGCGCACCAATAACAGCCTTGACCCGCGCTACGTTGTAGGCGTGATCAAAAGCTTCAACGGCGACACCGACCAAAACTTCACCCACGCCCTAACCTCCTACAACTTCGAGAAGTACAAGTACGCAATCGTCATGCCCAAGGCCGACCGCAACCTCGACGCGGTCTTTAGAAGCGAGCGTCCCAACCTCACCGAGATAAAGTCCCACATGTACCAGATCGTTGAGTCGCTGGCTCACTTCCACTCCCAAGGCTTGGTGCACGGCGACGTCAAGTTGCTCAACGTGGTGCGGCACTCCCACCGTTTCCGTCTAATAGACCTGGACGCGTGCTGCAAGCTGAAAACAGAAGATAGCGAGCCCGAGTTCGCCGGCTGCAAGTTCTCCTCCGGAATTCTTCCCCCCGAGATGATTTACAAGGTGAGCGAGCGGAGCGGGGGGGGGGGGGTTGAGGAAGCCGAGCATACGAGCCACTACTAAACTAACTCACTCAAATATTTGGACTCGCTTCATTCGTTTTGCTCTTGCTTCATTAACGCTCGGCGCAGCTCCAAAACGACGCCGAAGTAGAATTGTTCGAGGCTCACTTCCACAAACGGAAGAACGCTATAGAGGGAACTGAGGACGCTGAGCTCTGGCAGAAGATCCGCCCCAAGGACTCCTACGTAGTCCGCACCTTCGACGAGGTCATTTCCAACACGTCTAGCCTCCCCTACGACAAAGTTTCCGCCTCCCCAACATTCGACATCTGGTCGCTGGGTACAATCATCTACGCCTTCTGCTCCGGCGCCGAGCTGTTCAACACGAACCGCGACACGGACTGCGAGAACGGAGCCGCCCTGGCCTCTCTCTACACCTGGACCGACGAGACGAAACAGAAATTAATCTTCAAGAATGTGAAGAACAGCTTGGCGCAATCCTTGCTCATGAGAATGCTCTCCGCCAAACCCTCCGACCGCTTCCAAACAATGGACGAAGTCCTCTCCCACCCCTTTTTCGTCGTGGACGGTAATGGTATTGGTTCAGCCCCAGTTGCTGAATATGATGGCAAGGCGATGGAGTTGCAGTTGAAGATCGACGAAATGGAAAAGGCAAAAAAGATTGAATCCGACAAAGTGAGGGCCTTGGAGAACCAGGTGGCGAAGGCGAAGAAGAATTCCATTGCCAACCAACAGAACGAAAAGACAAAACTTTTATTATTGAAGTTGCAAAAGGAGTTGGAGCTTGCCGAGAAGACGATCGAGGAGAGCAAGAAGAAGAATGACACAGAGAGCATGATTAAGGAAATGCTTGAGCTGCAGAAGCACGGGCAGAAGAAGGTGAGTGCGGCGCCACAAACGTACCTAGTAAAAATTAAGTAACTGACTAACTCTCGCTCGGCACAGGCGGACGAGGAGAGCAAACGAGCCATGCTACGCTCTGAGAAGGCTGAGATGGAAATGGCCGAGATGAAATCGATGATGGAAAGCACTGAAAAATTCCAGCGCCAGATTTTGGAGAAGACGACCACGATTCTGAAAGTGAGCGAGGCAACGCAACGCAAGCTTGAGCACTCAACCTCCTCGATTTTGAAGGGAATGCTGGAAATTCAAATAACTTGCCCAACGAGCTACGTGATTCTGCCGACGAAGTTGCAGGTGGCCGACGAGGAGGAGGAGGGGGAGGACGCCGACCATCTAGCCACGGCACAGTCCCTGTTGGACGACGTGCAGGCCAACCCTGACTACGTGGCGCACATGATTGAGATGGCTCAGGAGAAGTTCAACACTGCGGATTTGGCGAAAAAAGGGATGGAAAAGATGAAAAATTATTTCTGCGACGAGAACTTCTATCTCTACCTGGTCAACGAGAAAACTGGGAAGCCGGTTGCTGGAGGAAACTACCCGATCGAGATCAAGACGAACAGCCAGAATTTAGACAAGTTTCTGCCCATGATGAAGATGGGTGTGAAGGCGGTGAGCGTGGTGAATGCGGGGATGGGAGTTGCGAGGATGTTTGGGTTTCCCGCGCCGAAGGTGCCGAAAAATATCATGGACAAGGCCAACGCGGGGATTGAGATGTTGGACAAGGAGAGCAGCATCGCAGAGTTCGACATGATGCAGGAGGGTTTGAGCGGGGCGGCGGGGGGCGGAACGGTGGACAAAAAGAGTTTGCGAGGGAAGGCGCAGAAGGAGTTTCAGGCTTTTCTCATTAAGCATGACCCCGAATCCGAGTTCGCGGGACTGAGCAAGGCGTGTGCGCCTGACGGGTCGTTGATGTGGTGTACCGAGGAGGAAGTGAAGGAGCTGCAACAGGTTGGGGAAGGGGAGGGGGGTGGGTTTGGTTTTGAAAAGAGAGAAGCCGACATGGCGAGCAAAATCGCTCTCCTTGAGCAGATGCTGCAAGAAGAGAAGAGAGAGAAAAAAGCGCCTTCCGTGAATGAAAAAGACAGCCTTGACAACTTATCAGACCAGCATGTGTCTATAATGAAAGACAAGGAGGAATCCATTTTGCTTTGGAAGGTGGACAAAATGGCAACTTGGGTTCGTGAAAACTTCATGTTGCCGGACGTGGCGGCAAAGGTTGTGAGCGAGGGAGTGACGGGAGATATAGCGGCAGTGATGGACAAGTCCGACTGGAGCGAGTTGGGGGCCCAGGGACTAAAGGCAACCAAAATCATTGCGGCTCTGCGAAAAATGTAAATTCATCCAGCGTTTTTTCAACATCTATTGGTACTCGTTTAAATTTAATCAAGAAATACCCTTTGGTGAAAGGTCAAGTACTTTTTGTACTGGAAGAACCACAGTATCAGTCCAATCCCTGCTAGCACGATGAACGTGCCCATACTAATCAGGGTGTGTTCGTTCAAAGTAGTTGGCACCTTCAAGAACACGTCAGCGAACCTGCGCGCGATGGTTGAATGAATGGTTTAGTAGTTGTTCGCTTCTCCATTCTCCATTCTCCATTCTCCATTCTCCATTCTCCATTCTCCACTCAGCTTTAAACTCACCTATCAACAGCCTCTACCTCGAAAACGACGTTGTCGTCTTCCCAGGCCATAGGCATGTACATGAAGCACCCGTAACCATTTTCCTTGAACAAGGTCGTCGGTACCAAGCACCTGTCCTGACTGCTGATGATCCTGTCCATCAGCGGTCCCCGCTCGATTCTCAGGTTGTACTGTAGCCTCTTGGCCACTCTCATTACTTGCCCGGTGATTGGCTCGACGTCGATGTGGAATTTGTGCTTCCTCACGTTCGGACTAAGCCCCTTGAACTGAATGTACTCCGATCCTCCCCAATCGGCATTTCCGTAGTGGTGAGGCGTCCCCACGACCGTCGGGAAGCCGCTCGCTGCCCTGGTGCTGCTCATGCCCAGAGGCATGTCGTAGGGCATGCCGTAAAAGTCAAACTCCTTCTGATAAGTGAGCATCCCGTTCTTGTTCCAGTCTTCCTCCCCCACCTCGTACCGTATCAAGTTGATGTAAGTCTCCTCCTCGGTGTTGTTGTCGTAGAAGCTGAATTTCGTCGGGTAGCTCAAGTGCGTGGGCGTCTTCGCAGTATCCTTTGGTTCCTCTACTCTGTCCAGCGTCAGCTGCAGCAAATGTTCTCCGACGAAAACGGTGAAGCTCTCGTTGCTCAAATACCGCAGCCCAACCTTCCTGTTCTTAAAGTTGAACTGGTAGTCCCTGAACCCCTCCCACATTTCCGGCACGTACTGCGCCGAGCGATGAAGGTGCGAAGCGAATTGATGGGGTTTAGCTTAGCTTAGTAGTGGATGTAGCCATTATGTCTGCAGCAATTTCGCGGGATTCATCGCGGGTATGAATGTATACTCGTCGATTTTCATCAAGGCTCGCTCGCAGTATTTCGCTCGCTCACCTGGTTGTAGTTCCCATCGGCCATAATGTTGCCCCCCACTTCGAGCAGCTCGCCCCCTGGGGCAAGCTCGAGCGACGAGTTTCCGTAAAAATCTTTGACGTTGCCAATGTTTTGCAGCTCGTGGCGGCCTGTCTCGATCTTGTGGGTGCAGGAGTTGTACACGTTGGGCTTCCCGCCCATGTAGCGACCCGCGCAGGAGCGGCGTTTTTGGAATTCTTCGTTATTCCAGAGGAGGCCGTTGTGGATGGCGACAACGGGGTTGTCGATGATGCCGTGAGATCCAAGGTCAATGTCCGGCCAGTACCAGTCCGCTGGGTTTGTTTGCTGCGCCGAGCGAAGAAGGTGCGAAGCGAATTGGAGTGGGTTAGTTTAAGTAGAAATGACGAATCCATTATGCCTGTTATCGATTTTGCGCGGGATTAATCGCTCGCTCACCTTCGAAACAGTTTTGATGATCCCAAGATCGTCGTGAATCACGTGGAAGCCCTCCCCGTTGCAATCGTTGTCAAAAATCTCCCCGCAGAACCTGTCGTAATCCACCACCTCCCGCTTCGCGCACTCCAGCCTTATCTTCCTGCCCTCCATGCTAAACTGCATGTTCATGACCTTCATCGTCCACGGCTCCACGACCCCCTCAAAAATTATGTCTCGCGCCTGCGCCGAGCGAAGAAGGTGCCACACGAATCGAGTGGTTAGGTTTGTTTAGGTTAGTTTAGTAGTGGCAAACCTTGCATAAATTTCTCGTCTTCATCAAGGCTCGCTCGCTTCGCTCGCTCACCTTGGCGGTGATGAACATCCCCCCCTTCCTGTAGTCGCACTCATTGGCGTCGTCGCACACCAAGTGCTCCTTGCGGAAGATTTCTTCCCACATCACCTCGGTAATGATGCTCTCGATGATGTTGCCTCGCTTTTTGGGGTGCGGGTGTGGATCCTCCCAAATTCTCGTGTCGTCGCACTGAATTCCGAATGCTGGATTGCTGATCAAGGTCTGCCACTCTGCGCACCTCGTTGGCCAGTACCTCTTGTACTTGATCACTTCCTCCTCGCAAACTTCGTAGAAGTTCTCTACCGTCAGACAATTATTGGGGTTGCTCAACCAGCTGTAATCAAGGAGAACGGACACTTGGTGGAACTTGTGACTTGCTGGGAGAAGAAAATCGCCGTGCGGGTTCTCCATCACGTAGGCAACCTCGTCTTCGCCAACGCCGTTGACCTTGTTGGTCTTGGAGCCGTAAAAGGTAGTTCCCTTCGAAATGATGTGGGTGCGCAGCTCTTTCCCCTCTTGCGATTCTTCCGAGAGGGCTTGCAGTACGCTCTTTCCCTCCAAGGTGGTCATGTTCATGACCGGGTAGCCCCAATTCACGCTCCGCGCAAAGTACTCGGGCAGCTTGAGCTGGTAGCCCTTGTCGGCGAAGCGCCAGATGCCGTTTCTCTTGATATTGGTGACGGAAGGGACCTTGTACAGCAGCTCCGTCACGATCCCGTTGCTCCACTGAGCGTAGCCCAAATTTTCCAAGTGCCTGTGGATGTGGATAGAGGGGTGTGAGTGACTGCAGCCATTTCATTTCGCTCGCTCACTCACTTACTCACTCGCTCACTCACTCGCTCACTCACTCACTCACTCACTCACTCACCTCGAGTCAATAACCGCGTCGTCGTGGTCTGGCCACCTCTCGTTGAACCAAGTTGTCACCGCCTTGGTCATGTAGTCGTTTCCTTTGCCCCAGCCCTCGAACAAGTACTGGCTGACCCCGCAAGCAATGTCCTCGTAGATCTGACCATCCGGAGCAATCGGCGCGGACGGATCGCTCGCATTGTAAATGTTCGTCGTCTCGTCATTTCTGAAGTAGTTCATGTAATCCTCCTTGCCCAAGGTCTCGAACCGGCGCATTGCCAAGCAGTCTGTTTTGAGCCCCGCCCTGCTATTTGTGCAATAGTCGTGTACGTCCTTCAAATTGTTCAGGTTGTCGTAGTTGTGGATGTTTATGAAGTTCCTGATCGTTTCTTGCTTGGTGTCCAACATGTAGGAAGTCAGCCTGTTGTTGACCGGTTTCCCGGTACGCGAGAAGGACGAAGCGTAGGAATTTGCGTAATCGCCCAGCTCCCAGTGGCAGACGGTTCCTTCCGGGTCGCACGTGACGGTGTTTGCACTTCCGGAGTTCCACTCCTCGTGAACTGCGGAATTGGAGAGGTCGGACTCGGTCCACATGTTGAAGAGCCAGTCGCAAAGGCCTGTTATTTTGTATTTGCACTGACTCGCAGTGGCACCGTCCCAGCTCATGCACTCACTTATCAGCTCCTCGTAAACCCTCTCGTTTTCGGCAATCACCGCGGCATCTCTGTGCACCAGCCCAAGGCTCATGAACTCCAAGTGGATGCTTGCCCTTATCCATTGGTTAACGCTGCTCTCGTCGCCCCCCTCGCTTCGGAACGGCGACACGTTGTTGACTGCCCCGTCATTGTTCATTCCCAAAATCATTCTCGCCTCCTTCTCGGTCAGGCTCGAGCTGTAGTCCTTGGCAAGCGAAAAAATGAATTGCGCTGTCCCAAACGGGCACTGCGCCGAAACCAACGAAGAAATGGGTGGGTTGGGTTGGGTTGGGTTGGGTTGGGTTGGGTTGGCTTAGCTTAGTAGTTGATGATGTAGCCGTACGTTGCCATTTCGCGCTCGCTCACCTCTTCGCTCTGGTCGGTGTCTACTGTGTAGACCCCACAGTCGCTCTGAGCAACTACGTCGTCTTCGTGGTTCCCCATGAACTTCGCCACCACCCAGGCTTCGCCGTGCAGGGTGAGCAGCTGGTCTATCAAGCTTGTGAGCACGTGCTTTACGTTTACCGCGTTTCGGTAGCTGTAAATATTCTGAAACACATCTGGAATGAACTGCGCAAAAACAGAATCTACGAACTTGTCAACGAAAGCCGTCTCAATCTCATCGAAAATCTGCTGTGAGACGAGGCCGGCAATCCCAGCTGGTTTCATTCGCTCCAAAACCTGAAAAAACTTTGGATTCGTTACAGTTACGACTTCAGTGTCGTTTTTGCAGAAGCACTTGTCGCTAGGACAATCTTCCCGCTGCGAGCTGTAATCAGCCAAGTCCATTCGAAAAAACATTGTGTGGCAGTCCTTCAGACTCGGCGTAGGGGTGAAGTAGCTCCACTGCTTGTAAGACACAAACTCGCTGTCATCTTCATCAAAGGTAATGTCGTACTTGTAGATTTGCTTCACGTAGCCGAACGGACCGTGCTGTGGATGGAGGTTAGTGAGATGAGTGTTTCAGTTTGTGTGTGTGCTCTCACTCACCTCCGCAATCTTCGGCTTGTAACCATCTTCCATTATTTCTCCGGGGTTCTTGACGTGGAAAAGGTACACAGAGTAGAGGGAGGTTGCCTGCTCGCGCTTTCGGTGCTCGAAATTCAAATAGGTCCAATCCTTGGACATTTGGTCCTGCCGATCAATTATCACTTCAAACTTCACATACTCGTCAAACGAGAAGGCGTATAGGAACTGGGACCACACATAGCCCGTAATAAACGTGAGAAAGAACCCGATGAACACGCAGCATTGAGCCAGGACGGAAACTCTGCCATAAAAATGGCGATCCCATTTCCGATCAAGGCCCGAAATGTTGTCATCAAGGTCGGTTTGATTGACAGCTCGGTGCTGGCCATGGTCTTGGGTGAACTCGTCGAGTTGCTGTTGCTGGTCGAGATCTGGATCTTCTGCTACTTCATAATCTGCTGTTTTGGCCATTTTTTTATTTGGGTTTCTGGGGTTGGGTTGTGTTATGTTATGTCTTGAAGACTTCGAGTAAAGATTTCGTCATGCTATTGAGACTCTGAAAATGAAATCAGAAACCTGAATGCAGGAGTGGTATATATTGCTAATATTCCAAATTTGAACTTCGACAAATGACAATAAAAAAAATAAAAAATTTAGGTTGAGATTATTTCAATTTTCAGCCTTCGCAGCTACACAAGAGAAGTATGAGTAACTATCAGGTAGGATCATTTATCTCTCGTGCGGAGTTTTGGTGGCTACTGGAACAATACAATAACAACATCGATCTTGGAGTTGAAATTTCCTCTTCCTCAGCTGTTTATCACCATTTTGTCCCCCCACTAACCCGTTCCAACATTCCACCCCAACCCAGACCCCCGACTCGAAGAAGGAAGAGTATAGAAAGTACTTGGAGAAGAGTGGAGTGATAGATGCTCTTACCAAGGTGCTCGTGGGACTTTATGAGGAGCCTGAGCGCCCGCCTAATGCCGTTGACTACATCAAGCGCTACATGGGTGCGCCTACCGGCGTTGACGTTGAGAGTTTGAGGATTGAGAACGACGATATGAAGAAGCAGGTGCAGGAGCTGTCTCAGACTGTGGAAGAGTTGAACATTAGGCTCAAGGAGGCAGAGGAGGCGGATGCTTAAACGTTCGTGCATGATAGAGTATTATAGATTTAAAAAACCTTTCTTGCTACAAAAACTATATCATTGAGCTTTAACTATTTCCCCATCATTTGTTGTCGCAGTTGGGCTCTTGTGGGTCTTCTTTTATTTTTGTCTACTTCCATTTCCTTTTCCATCTCCATTTCCTCAACATGCTCACCATATGGAACGTACACCTCCTCCAAAATCTCCCCGAACTTTGCCTTGCCAGCCGTCTTGTAAAAGTGGTCCAAAATCATACCCGCGCTCTCAGCATCTAAGAAATCATTATCCTTGGGTGCAGCAGCCCCCGATCCCATCCGAGCGGCCTTCACGGCCTTCGAGGAGAACCTCTCGTCCCAGTAGAACACCCGCAAACCAGCAATTCCGCTCAAGGCAATGCACTTGGCCAAGCTCGACCCAAACCGGCGAACGATGGTTGTTTGTGTGTTCTCGAAACCCGTATCCTTGTTGCGATTCTTCCGGTACGGCATTCCAATCACAATCTGCTTCGCCGATTCTCTCTTGACCACTTGCAGTATTTGTCTGCAGAGGTTTTCCTCATCGTATTTCGGCTTTTTCGGCTTTTTCTTCTTGGGGGGTGGGGGGGGTGGGGGGGCGGAGTCAGAGTCAGAGGAAGGAAGAAATGTAGTTGATGCAACTGCAGAAGCAGCGACGGAAGAGAGGATGGTGAGTGGCTCGGGTGAAGCAATACCGCCAGACTTGGTGATGGCGATTCCGCAACGAACCGTTCCGTGGTCGATTCCCAAGGTGGCAACTCCTAGTGAGAGATCAGGAGGAATGATGGGGGTGAACGTATCGCTGATAGGGGTGGGGGTGGGGGTGGGGGCGGGAGGGGTGGAAGGGGTGGGAGGGGTAGGGGTGGAGGATGTGGACATATCATCATCATCGTCTTCAGCATCATCATTGTTGTTTTTGGAACTGTAGTCGAAAACGTCGATTTCAGAGGTTTTAAAGTTTCCCTTGTCAATCAAAATTCTTTTTGTCCCACTAAACAAGGACGTCGTTGAGGGAACTGCGACAGGTAGAATGTTGGGGAAGGAGATAGCCCCCTGCAGGAGCAGGGCAAACCAAATCCCTAAACAACGATGGATGATTGTATTGGTGAAACTAGCCTAACTTATGGGTTACCCGCCACAGAACGGTATTAGGAGATTCGGCTGAAGGGTTAATCACGATTTTAGTCCCTGCGTTTGGTTTGGTGAAAAGGTGTGGTTCATGTGTCACAATTTCCTTTGGATTTTGGGATTCTTCGATTTTCTCCATTAACCATGTCCTCCCCTCCTCCACAGCCACCTCCTCGAAAAAATGCTAAAAACACGGACTGGACGACGTCTTCCCGAGACATTAGGATCTCAGAACACAATTCAATTAGGAAGAAGAGGAAGGGGGCTCACATTGCAAAACGGCGTTACACAGCCCCCCATCCACCCTCCACCTCCCCAACTCCACCAACTTCCCCATCTTCCCACTCCCAAAACGAGCTAGCGGACAATCTTCAGCTCCTCCAACACATTTCCCTGGCCGATCCCTCATCATTTACATTCCTCTCTCACTTAAGCGACATTCTCACATTAACCAAAACCACGTCAGTCCCACTAGACACCGATCTGGCAATTTCGACCGCGGGCGGGCCTTTTAAAATCTACCCTCCCCTAACTGAGATTCTCACGAATAACACTATCCCACTAACGTACAAGCTATCTGCAGCGCTGATTCTAACCAATTTAACTGCAACGAGCGACATCCATCACGCTATTTCCATGTGCAGGTGAGCGAGCGAAGCGATCGAGTCTTGATGAAGACAAGCATGCGAGCCAGCAAGCGAAGCGAAGCGAAGCGAGCAGCAAACGAAGTGAGCAGCAAGCGAAGCGAGCTATTCGCAACTAGCGTAGGTTTTGCTGGCTCGCATCGCTTACAGCTCGCTTCGCTCACAGCTCGCTTCGCTCGCAAGCCTTGATGAAGACGAGAATACTCGCGATGAATCCCGCGAAATAGCTACAGACATAATGGCGGCAACATCCATCCACTACAAGGTTTTCACAATATTCCACTCAAATATTATTTTGACTCGCTTCGCTCCGCGCAGCTCAGAATGGATCGATCCTCTTATTTCGAAGTTGAACACCGTTCTGCAAATGCGCACTGACCCAAACCTCGCGAATGCCGCGTGTTGGGTTTTGGGGAATTTGGCTGGCGACGCCGACGAAGTGAGACAACGAGTTCTGAGCAGCGGATCGCATAAATTGATCACTGTTGAGATCAACAATTTTTTGGTGGGGGGGGGGGGAATGAAAATTGAGCAAGGTGAGAATGCGAGCCACTCACTACCAATTACATTCGTTTTTGCTCACTCGTTCCCCCCTCGCAGACGAAACTCCCAAGACTGCGGCGTGGGCGCTCAGCAACTTGTGCAGAGGAATCGAACTTAGCGGCTCGCACTTCATTTGCACCACTCTAGATCCCGCACAAATTTGCATCTCTCTTCAAACCTACGGAACCTCGGCAATATCCTCCCCCGAGTTGAACGCGTTCCTCTCCGAGCTACTGTGGGTGGTTGTTTTTCTCACTGCCAAGGAGGACGAGATTGTGAGCCGTTTTCACCTCACCAACCCCCACACTAACGGCTGCATCGACCTCACGGCCGCAACGGTATCAATACTGCAAACCATCGTCTCGTTTGCCCACAACAACCACACGAACACAATCGACCACTCCAAAATAGACATTCACATAACGGCGATTATCCCCTGTCTGCGAATACTAGCTAACGTTGCGCAGGCCGCAAGTGGCCAGTTCTCCAGCAAGGTTCTCACCCCGGACATGGCGGCGTTTCTCCGGCTCATTCTTACGCCCGAAAATTGGACGGGTGGCTACTCCTCAGCATTCGGAACCGTGGTGAAGGAGACTATATTTTTGACCGGGGCTCTGCTGGCCGATGTTGGTGGGGGGGGGGGAGTTGGGGGAGGGGGGGGTGAAGCATTCGCAGCAGCGATCTGCTCGGTCCTTGGCAATAATATTGCGCACGAGAGCTTGCAGTGGGAACTGAGGGGCGAGTGCGTGTGCAGCTTATGGAACTGCATCGCGCCCCCTCCCCCCGTAGTTGTGAGTCCCCCAGCCTCTCCAAACAACAGCATCAGCAATAACAATACCAACAACAATCGAAACACAACACAACCGCTACCCCCCACCAACAAAAAACTCCTGCTCGACGTGTGCACAATGCGCGTCGTCAAAGCTCTGGCGGAAGTTCTGCGCATGAAGAGTGCAGGGGACGCGGTCGAGGCGGCGCTGAGGCTGGTGGGGGTGCTGCTGAAGGCGGGGGAGCGGGAGCTGTGTCTAAACTCTGGCGTCGAGGTGGGTTTGGAACAACTGTGCGAGCACGCAATGGCTTGGGGGGGGGAGAAAAGCTGGGTCGGAGACTTTGCCTCGGATCTGATTGATACGTATTTTGATGAAGAGGAGGGGGGGGGGGAGGAGGAGGAGGAGGAAACAAATGTGAATGAGGCAGGAACGCAGTTTATATTTGGTGGGGGTGGGGGTGGGGGTGGGGGTGCGGGTGCGGGTGCGGGTGCGAGTGCGGGTGGAGGTGGGGGTGAGCAAAGAAGAGAAATCAATAACATCCCAGCCTGGATGGATAAGTATAAGAAACCTTTTTAATGTAGAAAAAAAATTGTGTTGCTCTAGACGACATTGGTTGGAATCGGCGAGAGTTCATGTTCGGGGGAATTTTTGTTTTTGTTTTGTTTTGAAAATCTACAGAATGCAAAATAACCATCGTTTTTTTCCTCACCCAGCAGCAAATCGGTTATTTTGCGTGGGCAGAAATTCGCGGCTCCTAATTCTATTTTCAATTTGTTTAGGCGAAACCTGAGCAACCCCATTTCTGCAACGACGCTGGGAGTGTCGAAGAGAAAAACACCGCTGAAAAATGATTGTGTTTTAGTTGTTTTGCGCGCTTGAATAAATGTAAGCGTGTTGTGCTCCCCCCTCCCCCCTCCCTCCCCCTTCCTCGTTCGGTCATAAAATAGTAATGATTCTTTCGTCACTGCCCGGTTAAGGCGTCTGAAAGACTAATCGTTTATGTGAATCATTCGAACTGTATGTGAGATTCATCTCATCATCAAAAAAAACTCCAAAAAGGCGATTCGCCAGGCGCATCTTTTCGCGCATAGGTCAGGGACGGAGTCCAAAGACTCGCCAAGTGCGAATTAAGCTTGCTCGCTTCGCTTCGCTCGCCTCAACACTCCGCTCGCTCACCTTGCGATTTTCACAATCCTATTTAAATCAACGCATTCGTCCAACAGCGGTGTGCTTTTCTTTGCGGGCAAGTTCATCTTTCTTGCATCTCTATTTGAAATCGCAAACGGAGAAAAGCCCACCGAAAACAACGCCGTCAGCAGCTTTACTCGTGTCTTTTTGATTTCGATAGCCTCAACCTTCTCGGCAGCCGGAGGGGGGTATTCTTCAATCGTCATCATATCCAACATGTTGGGTTCCAGCCCCTTGGCCAACGCTTCCAAATCCTGCGTGTACACTGTGGAGAAGCTCGTTGCCGCCTTCTTCTTCTTCTTCTCGACATCGACATCGACATCGACGTCGACGTCGACGTCGACTGGGGGTTCCCCGTCGATGTTCTCGCAAACAACCCACTCTTTTAAGCAAAGATTTAAATGACCGATCAGATCCCTCAGAAGCCGAAAAATGGGACTAATGGCGAGCTCAGTCTCCAAGTACGTGGGAGAATTGACGATTTTCAACAATCTTTTGCGTTCGCTCACGTAGAAGTTCTCGCAGAGTTTGAAAAAAAACGCGGGGGGAAATTTTGTGCTCGTGACGGTGGTGCTGAGCGACAGTTTGTCGATGATGTTCCCGTTGCTCTCCTTAGTTGCCGAGTTGAGTTCCCGTTTCATCATCGTGTTGACATAATCGTGGCCGCTGAAGATTTTGCAATTCTCCGCGTCGCCGTGGGCATTCAGCTGGACGACAATTTCAGCAAAGCAGCGCCTCATGGAGTAGGCGTTCGAGAGGCCTGCTTCAAACGACGCCCCACACCCTCCTCCAAACAACGTGTCGCCCGTAAAAATGGCTGAAAATCCTTCTTTGTCACTTTTACGAAGAAAAAAAATGCACGAACCTCTTGTGTGGGCAGGCACTGCGACCACGTGAAACTGGAGGTCGCTTACTGTGATTGTGTCGTTGTTCTTGACATGAGAATCCGCAAAGGGGGAGTTTTCGGACGCCCCGCAATAACAAGTGGCCCCAGGGAACATTTTTTTCACACCTGGGACGCCCGCAACATGGTCCCAGTGCTTGTGGGTGAGGAGGATTGCCCGCACATCAATTTCGTTTGGTTTGATGGACGCCTGGATTTGATGCAGCCCATAAACCACGTTTTCCTCATCGCCAGGATCTACAATTGCAGCAACACCAGTGTTGATGTTGACTATAACGTAGGTCAAGTTGTCGACGAAGGAAGGCACAATGAAGACCTTGATCGTTTCGGTGAGGGAGATTCCCGTAAGCATCGAATGGAGTGGAGGGGGCTGTTTCTCTGGGGATTCTGGATTCGTGGGCGGGAGTGCGAACTCCTTCTTTCCGTAGTTCATCAACTTGACGTGACCCCACCCACCCAACCGGAGCATGTAGAGGTGCTCAACAACCAGACCAAAATGGGGAAGGAGGAAGATGTAAAGGAACCCGGAAAGGATAAGGACAGGAAGAGAAAGAATTGTAGTAGCAAGAACAAGTACGATTGCACCCAAAAGAACGAGCCAGCTAACCACGAACATTATTGGTTCGGGAGCTTCCATATGGTAGAGGGTTGTTTGTGTCTCTTGTCGGGATTCTCGCGAAATGCAAATGCAAATCTTATTACGTGCTTATGCTAGCATATGTGCTTATCACCTTAAATACTAATATGTCTTGAAATTTTATCTCAAAATCGATTCTCCCATGTTCAAACTCCCGCCTCAATTAGCGACAGAGCTGAATAAACACCCCGTCACCTATCCTCCAACCTATTATAAATCGAAGATAAAAACTGATACGATTCACGATGTGGACCCCATTTTGTCTGGATTCAGCTCAACCCCCAACCCCACCCCCAACCCCACCCCCAACTCCACCCCCAACTCCACCCCCAACAGCAACACAACCCCCAACTCAAATAATCCAACACAACCTTCTTCTTCGACCATCACATCCCACTACAACACCAATAACTATCCTGACTTTTATGCATCGCTTGCAGACTACCTCAAGGATGGCGAAGGCGGTCTTGGCCTGAGCGACGATGCTGCTGCGAACGTCCTTAAGAATTTCAAAAGGGAGCAGCGGTCTAAAGTGAGGGAGCTGGGTCTTGAGGGTGCTGAGGTTATTTTCAAGGAACATTACGAAAAGAAATGATACGTAAATAGATTGTGGTTTTTAGGCAAACTTGGACAGTTTTATCACTTCGTTGAAGAAATTCTCGCCACCCAACCCACCACACACAACAGCATTATCATCATTGGTCTTTGTGGCAACTACTGTTTCTGTAGTGAAGGCTTCGAGCGCGTGCCTGATGCTCATCGTCCCCATGGCGCTCGACCTCCTCCCGCTGAACGGCAAACTGTCGGGCGATCGCCCTGCCGCCATATTGATGTTGACCTTCCCAAAAACACTTCTAAACTTGTCGACTAGATTTGCCACAGCTGGCGCGTCTTCCAACCGTAACCCTGAGAATATTGAAATTTGTTGTGCATAGCTGGCCGAGCAAGCGTAGGTTAGTTCAGTAGTGGATGTAGCCATGAAAATGTAATTTCGCACGCTTGCTCACCTTCCCTCCCGACCCATCTTAATCACCTCCTCGATGTTTTCGTAGACACCAATAGGCACCACAGGGCCGAATTGCTCGACCTCCCAAAGTTTCGCACCGTGTGCAATTGGGAAAAGTACTGCGGGATTCATGAGCGTTCCTCCCAGCACCTCTCCTCCCTTCAAATTCACCACCTTCGCGCCTTGCTCCTCCCCATCCAAAATGAGCTCTTGCATGTATTCAACGTTCTTGCTCAGCGGGAGCGGCGTGATGTTGACTGCTTCGTCCCAGGGCAGCCCCACGGTCAACTTGTCAACAGCAGCCACGAACAGTTGCACAAATTTCTCAGCCGCTTCCCTTGGAACCAAGAGCAGCTTTAGCGCCGTGCAACGCTGTCCATTGTAACTCAAGGATCCAGACACAGCCGCATCGACCGACGCCTTCAGCAATTCCTCATTCTGAGAGGAGAAGAGAGAGGGCAAGAATACTCCGTAATTCTTTGCTTCAAGCTGCGAGAAAACTTTCAGCCTGTGGGGTGCTGGGTGCGAGCGGATCAGCGAATCAGCGGCGTTCGACGAACCGATGAATGCAAGTCCGTCAACCATCCCTGTCGCCATCATCGAAGGACAAGTCGCCCTCCCTCCGCCGCTCACGAAGTTAAGCGTGTGGGGTGGCAGCTCTTCGTTGAACGCCTCCACGGTTAGGAGGTGCACAAGGCCCCCAACGGCTGGGATCTTCACGACAACAACGTTGCCTGTGAGCAGCGCGGGAATGGCCATTGCGTAAAGTTCGTTGAGGGGATAGTTCGCTGGCCCGAGGGCGAGCACAACCCCGATCGCGGAACGCTTCACTAGAGCCAGAACATCTCCGATCTTGCGGTTTTCTTGCAGATACCCCGACTTGATTTCGGTTATTGCCTCTTTAATGAAAACAATCGTTCGGTCAAACTCGGACTCCGCATCCTTTCGACTCTTGCCTATTTCGAGCATCAGAGCATCGACCATTTTCTGCCGGGAAAGTGCGAGCTTGGCGACGACACGCTCGATGGCAATTATTCGAGCTGCATCCGTCATTTGTGGCCACACCCCAGAACCACCATCCCAAGCCTTAACCGCTTGATTGAGGACAGCAACCGATTCCTCAGCATTTAGCTGGGGCATTTTGCCGATTTGTATTTTCCTTTCAACAAGATTGTTGGTGCCAGAAACAGCGAACACGTCTACTGGGGAGCTGCTGGAATCAGGATACCCTGGTGGGGCGGTGATGTAAGAAGTAGGAGGTGGTGAGAGGAGGACATCGGCGAAAGCTAGGGCCAGGAAAAAGTAAAGCAATGTGGAAGATTTCATTCGCTTAGTGCTGTTTGGTGGTTATATGGAGAACAAGTGTGGCGAACAAGTGTGGCTTCTTATCGTAGATGGATCCTTTGTTGAAGTGAGAAATTTTAAGGCAAATTATGCTGTCCCGCTCTTACGTTCTAGCACTTTTAGCGTCCCAAACTAGAGCGTTCCCTCGACAAATTTCAACAATACCACGACCACTGAGGGTAATTACATTCGATCTCGATGACACACTCTGGTCTACATCAGAGGTCATAGGTGCAGCCAACAGAGCTCTCACGTCCCATCTTCTCCAGAACTCCCCCCCTCACACCCCCGCAACGCCCCCCCCCGAAATCTGGAAGCTCATGCAGTCTGAATATAAAGTAAATCCTTCTCCATATAGCGGTGCTGATGATCCGAGCGGTTCTTCCCCGGCGGTGCAGCTCACCGCCTTGCGGAAGGTTGCCATCTCCCAGTACCACACAGCAACCAATAACCCCTCCCCCCTCTCTTCGTTTGTAACAAAAAGCTTCTCGGTTTGGGAAGATGCTCGTCACAAAGCTTGCGGAATATACCAAGCATCGAATGTGGTCGACACATTGAATCTGCTCAAGGCAAAAAACGGAAAATCTCTGATAATCGGCGCTATCACGAATGGCAACGCCAATGTGTGCAAAGTTGAACAACTTGGGGAGTTATTTGATTTTTCCATAACATCCGAAAACATTCATTTCGCCAAACCTTCCCCTCGAATCTTCGAAGCTGCAATCGAGATGGCGAAGCAGTTTGGAAATCACGAAGGCGACGTAAATGGTTGGGTCCACGTCGGAGATGATTTGGCGAAGGACGTCCAAGCCTCCAAAAGTTTAGGAATGCGCACTATTTGGTGTAAAGAGTTTGTTGATAGTAGAGAAAATGAAGACAAAAATGATTGCAACGATTGTGATTATGTCGTTGAGAAATTTAGTGATATAGGAAGTTTAGAATTTTAATTTTCAGTTCTCTTCTAGAAGTACGCTTGGTCCCCTTTTGAAACAGACCAAGCAAAAATTTCCATTCTCATCTCTTCTTCGGTAAAAGCGGCCACAGGGGCAACTTGCGCAGGTATTGGCTGCGGCTGCACCTGCTGGACCTGCTGTATTTGCATGCCGCCGGCCCATCTTGCCCCCCCCCCAAACAGCATTTGCTGCTGTTGCTGCAGCATCATCTGCTGCTGGTCGGGGCAACTGGAAGAGCTGTTGCTGGCACGGCTGCATCTGCATCTGCATCTGCATCTGCATCTGCGGCTGCATCTGCGGCTGCATCTGCGGCTGCATCTGCATCTGCGGATGCATATGTACGAAGCTGTCCGACAAGTAGAGTATAAGACACGGCGGGTCGTGCTTCCTCCCTTGAAAAAAACTTGCTTTTTTACTCCGAATTTCTGTTCCCATTCCTTCCTTCATTTTTCTGTTCACTTGTGTGTGAATCTAATGAGCCTTCAAATATTTGTTTTTGAGAATACGAAGAAAATTACCAAGATTAACTGCAGAGCAGCACCAGCAAGGATAAAGATTACTTCTTCTTCTGCGTCTGCGAATGATTTATCTTCCTCTTCCTCGTCCTCATCTTCGCCCTCGTGATCTTTAAACCCATCCATATCTTCCCAGACACAGTCGCTTGTGAAACTGGCGTCCTCCTGTTGTCCAGTTGATTTTGAACAGAAGCACGGATTGGGCAAATTCCAGAATCTGAGCAAGTACTTCTGATGAAAGTATACAGTGCTGCTCCCGAGGTTTTCCACTCAGTGCAATCCCTCGAGCTGCTAGGACTGGAATACTGGTGTTGGGGTCTTGGATTTGAGTAGTTCCACATTGACATGGGTTTCCATACAATTTCATCTTGTGTTGATATGTGTTGTGTCGGTAAATTTGACAGTCGAGCAACACATTGTTGCGTGTCCAGGTGTTCAGGTGTTCTGCCGAGAAGTTATCAGTCATAACATGGGAACCGAAAGTCTTGCTTGACACCTTGAAAAAAGAATATGCTATCAATATATGCTACATAGCATATAGCATAAAACAAAATAAAAGCAAATAAAAAGTTTCAGTTCGAGCACTTGAGAAACACCTACAACAAGCCCCCAAACATGAAATGTCTTCTCTCAAAGCTTATGATTGTTCAGTTCAGTTCTTCCCTAGTGATAGAGCATCCACCACACATTTTGATGTCAAAACTTGCTGAACAAATACAAGAACAAATGCTCCAATCCCCCCCCCCCTCAAGTATAGATATTCACCTCCTTCCTGGGCGCCATGTCGGCCCTTTGCAGCTCCTCCCACACCATGCTCACCCGGACACAACAGTCACTTTTACTGGGTCGACTTCTTCTTCATCCCCGAGCACAATCTCTGGGGGACAACCAATCCCCCAGTTTGTTCTTCACGACGAGGCAAACAAAGTATACGTTTCAGATTTCGCATCTGACGACACTTTGCCACGTCGCGTTCGCCACCTGTTTGTGAACGACGAGCGGGTTTTCAGAACCAAAGTACCCACGATGGAGCATCTTGGCGAGACGAACTTCACTCTCACTGCAGACATAATGGCCTATGAAGTAATGAGCAAAGTGCCACTGAGTTGGAAGCAGCCTCAGTCCGTTGAGTTTGTCTACAGTGGCGTCTCTTCTGACTGGAGCGAGGGGCGAAGTGGAGTTCTGTCGGTCGAGGACATTCCCAACTCACCCAACTCACGTATAAACATGCAACAACCAGGATTCTGGAACTTGGTGAACAAAAAATTTCAACCAATGAAGGACTCCCCCCCTGCATCTATTGAGAACGTTGGTCTTTCCCAGCTCACCCCCAACACTTTTTGGCACGACGAAGACAATCGGAAGCTCTACTACAAGCCTCCTTCCGAGCTCGACATCTCTTCAACCCAGGTTGAAGCCATTGTTGCAGCCAACGACATCATCGCTGAGCTTAAAGGAGTACAAAATTACGAGTACAAGAATGTTCACTTCGAGCACTCAACGTGGTTTCCGGACAGAGGCTACGCAGAGGTGAGTGAACTCTCGTTTTCGCATTGGCCGTGCACATTTAACTAGCCACCGTGTCTCCTCTGACCCTGCTCTGGACGCGTCCCTACCTTACTAACATATTACTTTACACCCAATTGAACACAGGCCCAAACGGGCGCGTTCTTCGACTGCGAGTACGGCGTGGTGAACGAGTATTTGTGCGGCAAGGACGACACCTACTCTCTGGCGCCGGCCGGCGTGATTATATCTGACTCAAGAGATGTCACATTCACCAATTGTACCTTCAGCAAAATTGGAGGAAGTGGGCTATCAATCAGCGACGGGAGCAAGAACGTGGCTGTCAGAGGTTCCACCTTCACCGACATTTCTGCTGCTGGAATTGTTCTCGGGGAGGTTAACGATGTGTTCGACAAAAACGTCGAGAACTGGAACGAGAACCTAATGATTGAGGTGAGCGGCGCTACATCCACGCATAGCATAGCTAGCCAGAAACGCAATACACTAACTAGCTCGCTTTGCTTGCAGGACAACGTGCTGATCAATTTTCCCGTCGAGTACAAGGGGGAGTCCCAGCTTTTTGCTGGCTATGTAGAGAACGCGACAATAAACCACAACCTTTTCCAGAACGCCACCTACTCTGCCATCACCATAGGCTGGGGTTGGGGGCGGGAAGCCTCGCTTCGGGGGAACAACAAGGTCAACGCCAACAAGATTGTGGACATCCTGTCGGACCGTTGCTGCGACGGGGGGGCAATTTATACCATCGGGCCCCAGGTCGGAAGTGAGATCAAGAACAACTACATACTGCAGAACTCCACCGCAGCCTACCCGGCGGGCGGAAACGCCCTTTACCACGACCGTGGATCGGGTGGATTTCAAGACATAAACAACGTGATTGATGGTAACTGGACACATTGGTTCGGGACCAACGACTCCTCGGGCCCCTACGGTCCCGGTGCTAGCTGCCCCAACCTCGACGGCGAGGGTGGTGAGCACGACTGTGACATTGTCATCGCGAAGAACTACGTTCACACGGCAGCGGGCCACGACAACCCAGCGAATAATAGCACGCGAATTTTCGATAATGACATCATGGTAATCGACGGAAGCCCGTTTGTGGGGGACGCGAAGGCCATTGTGGATGCGGCAGGGCCTCGAGTGTAAAAAATGTGAATTTGAGGCTAAGCTAAAGTTGTTGGTTTTACAGCATCAAACCACTATAATTTTGAATCAATCTTTAAGTGCGGTGATCCTTTCGCCATGCTATTCGCCGCACTGACAACTCCCTCGCAATCGCGGCATTTTACAGAGAATATAAAAAAGAAAAAGAAATGAAAATCTAATCTCAAACACTGTGCCTGAAACGGATTTTTTTAGTATAACCCTCTCATTTCATTTCATAATATTCCTCGCCCACTTCTTGTTATCAACACAATCTTAGAACTTCAAAACAGTCCCACTGTCCACCCCCAGCACCAACGAAAATAATATCCAAAATGGATTTTCTATCAAACAACTGGAAACCCCTCCTCATTGCAGGTGCTGGATCTTGTAAGTATCTCGTACAAGTTTTTAAGTGTCGACCCTCCCCCTTCCCATACCCCTGAGATTACCAAAATGCAGACTATTAACTACGATTGCAAGTTCTGCCCCCTGAGTAAAACTAAACTAACCCATCCTCTTTCTCCGCCCTCCTCCTCCTCCCCACCTCAATCCCCACCTCCTCACAGTGTGGCTCTTCCAAACCACCAACAAGGTCAACCACAAGCTGGCAAAAAAGCAAAACATGTCGAGCCAACCTGGAGCAAAAAAGGCCCCTCCTCCTCCTCCTGCTCCTAGGCAGAATAAAAGCCCCAAACGTAATTCCCCTAAGCCGCCCCAGTCCCAGAAAGCGAAGGCCTCCACTACCAACAACACCACCAGCGCTACTAAGAGCAAAAAATATGACTCCTCTGATTCTGATAGCTCTGACGATGAGCACCTGGATTTCAACAATCCTGCTAAAAATACTAAAAAAAGAGTGCGAAAGAAGGGCAAGGGGAAGGGTCACCAGGAGGAGGCCAGGAAGGTCAAGCAGGATGACACCATTATGAAGTCTGCCGTTAGCTCTCAAGGCTCAGAAGGTGAAGTTGAAGGTTGGTCGACAGTATCCTACAACAAGGCAAAGAAAGAAAAGAGTGAGGACGAGGAGGAGGAGAGAGAGAGCGGGGAAGATTAAATATAAAAAAGATTTCCGTAATGTCCGTGTCTAAAACTTGTCTTGAGCTTTAACAAAATTTATTTTATCCATCACCATTTTCACCACCCACACACATCAACACCCCAACCCCAACATTTATTTAAAAATAAATCTGCTGGGAAGGTCCCATGGTGCTCTTGATGTACAGACTGTTGATGTTCTGCCAGTTCTTCTTCAACAAACTCGCGAGGAAGTTACTGGCCAAACTGGTGTTGGCGAAGATCTCCTTCTCGGTCATGGAGACATTTCCGACACTGACATTGAGGCACATGACCTTCTTCATCTGGAACTTGATGGTGGATTTGATCTCGTCCATCTTTCCCTGCATGTCCTCGCTGGAAGCGACGAGGGTAGGAAACTTTCCGGCCTTGGTGAGTCCGGGGCCGAGCAACCTAGGAATCTGCTTGATGATGTTGTCAGAAGCAAGGAAAAAATCGTACTTCTTGGCCAGCTTCTTGACGAGCTTCTTGTTCTTGTTCAGCTTCTTCAAGTCCTCGACGGCCATGTGGTCGACGCCGATGCGGTCAGCCTGCTCACAGTGGACGGCGTTTCCAAGAACGCAGAAGGTGAGGTTAGGGCGGGGCATGGTAGGAAGCTTGAAGGTTCCGGAGAAACGTTTGTCCCTTTGTGGGTCGTAGTTCTTCAGGCTAACCTGGAGCTCAACGGTCTCGATGAACTTCCTGACCTTTCCCTTGGAATCTTCACCGTTTTTGGTGATGGTCTCTCCCTTGGAATAGGCAAGCACATCCCTGATGGCCTTTTCAACAATCTGAGCATTGAGTTTGGAAGCCATTGTGTATAAACTTTATGTAGGTGTTGGGTATGGGCGACGGTAAGTCTTCCTGTGTGGGGGGTGAGGGTGGGGGTTGGGGTGGGGTTGGGGGCAAGGTTGGGGGTGAGAGGGAGTGGTTAGTGAAGAAAGATTAAGGGCTGTTATCAGCCTCGATTTTGACAATTTCCACCAGTTTGGTTGGCCACAGCTTGGGGCACGTAACCACCATGTACACAAAGGGTGGGAAGATGCAAAAAGATTGTGGAATCAATAAACGTACCTGCGTAAATTTATGTCAAAGATTTTGACTTTTTGTGGCCCGCTGCGAGGCAAAAAAAGAAAAAGCCAAAAAAGCAAAGCAACAAAGCGCGGCTCAGCCTCGTCCCCACATCTCATTAGTTAATTGAATTGAATTCTTCAATTCATTTGTTCCAACATTTTTACCACACTTCCCCTCAACACATCCACAACCCCCACCAATAATAAACACCCCCCTTAATGCTATGGCGGAAGACGACGATCTTGACTGGGAGGAGTGGGATGGTTCCGGCTCCTTTCTCAACCACTGTGTTGCAGGATCGGTTGCTGGAATAGCAGAGCACACCCTCATGTACCCGGTGGATACTGTAAAAACCCACATGCAGTGCGTGAATTGCCCCAATGTCACAGCATGCGACAAAAAAAACAATCTCAACCGCAACCCCAATCACAACCCCAACCCCAGCCCCAACCACACTTCAATAATCTCTACAATAAAGTCAATCGTTCGGTCGAACAACCCTTCGAATCCAGCCAACTTCCTCCGGCTCTGGCGCGGTGTCCATACAATGTTCATTGGTTGTGTTCCTGCGCACGCCCTGTACTTCTCGTCTTACGAGATGTCAAAGAAAATGTTTGGAGCTGATCAGCCAGGCCACCACCCTGTTGCTGCTGCTGCGAGCGGGTGAGTTGAGTTGAGGTTGAGACACAAACACCACAAACACAAACACATCATTTTCACCCACCTAACACACACACATCCACACCCACACCTAACACACCAAAAAAAACAAAATAGAGCAATTTCAACCTTCTTCCACGACTCTATAATGACCCCGCTCGACACAGTCAAGCAGCGGCTACAACTTGGCTACTACATTGGACTGAAAGATTGCGTGCAGTCGATGCACAAGAGCGAAGGGCTCTTCAGTTTTTACCGGAGTTTTCCCACAACTCTGGCGATGAACATCCCGTACGGCTGCGTAATGATGGCCAGCAACGAGAGCTTGAAAAAGGCGATGTCTCCGGACGGCGAATTCAGCCTTACGACGAGCATGCTTGCTGGAAGCGGGGCGGGGGCGATTGCGGCTGCCTTCACCACACCGCTGGACGTGGTGAAAACACGGCTCCAAACACAGCAGCTCGGCGCAATATCCCACCCATCTTCTTCCCCAATAATCACAAACACAAAATCAGCCCCCTCGCAACTCCAAATGCAAATGGGGATCCACACCAAGGACACCGCAACAATTTGTTTGAAGGAGGCTGGAATGGTGATTCCCCAGTACTCGGGTGCAATTGAATGTCTCAAGCACATTACAAAGACCGAGGGGTATGGCGGTTTGTTCCGGGGTCTTTCCCCGAGGCTAATGACTCACGCTCCAGCTGTTGCTATTAGCTGGACGACCTACGAGACGATTAAGAATTGGCTAGGGAGCTGAACGAACACCTGAGAGGGAGAGAGAGAGAGAGAGAGAGAGAGAGAGAGAGAGAGAAAATAAGAGAGAGAGAGAGAGTTTAAAAAAATGTAGAAATAGGACTCAAAAAAGAAAGATTTTAATTTTGTTGCTTTGGCCATCTTTTAAATGTGTTGTGTTGTGTGTGTTGTAAAAAAAAATTGTTAGTTGATGTGTAAACCGATGCTCTGACGAATCTGCAATAGCCTCGCTCTGTTTCAACTTCCCACCACACCCCAAACCGCCACCTGGCGAAAAAACGTGATTTCTCTTGGTTTTTCTTTAAATTTAATTGGCTGGAGATCATGGGTCCCAAAGACCCTAAATCGCGCACACGATTTCACGTGCACGCGAAGCTAGATTACTCTCTGTTTTCGTAAACATATTACTGTTGTTGAAAAGTGCCGAGGCGGGGCTCCAACAAATCGATCAGATCGATTCAGTGGATGAGTTGTGGGTGGGCTTGATGTTGCACTCCGGTATCAGACGCAGACAATGTTATTTTATTGAATGGCCATTGGCATGTGGCCAGCGTCTTTGACTTCAGAATGCGATTGCGTTTGCGATTGCGATTGTGATTGACGGAAAAAGGGGGTCGCTCTCTCACCTTTTTTTTTTACTTTTGGGAATCCAGGAAATCGCGAGCTGCCTTGAGGGACGTGTAACGCTCGTCGGAAGGACTAAGAATTTTGTAGGCGCGCTTATCCTTGTACACGGACCATCCTTCCGGGAACAGCTTCTCGGTGGCCAATGTGGTTGCTTCTTTTGACCCTTTAAAATTCCATTCACCAGTAGTATTCTTGTGGTCAGGCACGATCATTTTCTTTCTCTTGGCCTCAGGGGTTGGAATATTTAGTGGAGGATCGAGATTCTTCCTCTTAGGGCTCTTCTTCATTTCGATTAATGCTCCTCCCACACCATCGCGCTTGGCCTTGGGTGTTGGCGTGGTTGTGGTTGTGGTTGTGGATGTGGATGTGGGCTTGGGTGTGGATGTGGAAGAAGTTGTTGATGTGTAAGCCTTTTTTGATTTTGAGAATGACAGCGGCACAGCCGGCTGCTCGGGCTCGGAGGTTGGGGCGACTGCCCAGTTCGTACTAGATTTAGAAGGGGTTCTCTTAGCTTTCTCCGAGGCAATTGTTTCTTCGAGAGACGGGGCGGATTTGGGGGTGGATTTGGGAATGGATTTGGGGGTGGAGATGGGGGTGGCTAATTTTGTTATGTCAAGCTTCGGAGAGGTGGAGCCGTCGGAATCGGAATCAGAATCGGAATCAGAATCGGAGGAGGATGAGGAGTCGGAACCAGAGTCCGAGTCTGATGATGAGTCCGAGTCAGACTCCTCGACAGCAACTTCCTTCTTCTTCTCCTCGACAACAACAACAAACTCCTTCTTCTTCTCCTCAACAACAACCTTCTTCTTCTTCTCCTCGACAACAACAACAGCCTCCTTCTTCTTCTCCTCCTTTTTCTTAACCTCAATCTTCTTCTTCTCCTTTTTCTGCACCTCAACAACATCCTTTTTCACCTCCACCACCGCCTTGGCTGCCGCATGTACTGACACTGCCACGCTATCACCCCCCCCACAACTTGCCACCGCTTCCAACACCGGTTTCAACGCCGCGTCAGCACCAACAAGCTCAACGCTCGCCTTGAAAAGTTGGAACCACGAACAATTGGCTCCGCCGTTGTCGATCGCAACAAAGACACGATCATTTTCATGGAGTGTGGGGAGGCCATGCCAAGGTACCATATGAACATCGTTGACAATGATCGTAACGAAAAGGAATTTCTTAACTTGATTTTCAAGAAAATCGTTCTTCGTCCTTGTGGAAAGGAAAATGAAGTCGGACGCCGAACCTGTGAGCAATTTCTTGCCCAGAGCCCCCTTCACTGACGTAGCCATTTTGCAGTACGACGACGAGGGGGGAAGAGCTACGTTCAGGATTTCGGTGAGAAGGGGGATGAGTCGTGTCACAGCACTGACTTTCGTGGTAATGGAGTAGGTTGGGGTTGGGAGTAGAAGGTGCTCTGTGGGAACAGTTGCAACTATACGTACATGGCGATTGTTGGATAGAATCGGGGGGGGAGAGGCTTTGGGCTTTCCCTTTCCCTTTGATTTGGTCTGCACGAATGTTGCAATTGATTTGTTCTTCATAGTGGATGAGGCCTTCGCAGCAACGAAGGGCCGTGAATTGGCAACTGCTGCGGTCATGAAGTTTATAGTTAAAGGTCGAAAAAATTTGTGGTCTCTGATTTTTAGAAATTTCCAACCAAAAGACCTGTAGGTGGTGAGACCTCCCTCTAATGCTCACGAATTCGATGATTCTCTTCCTTGGTGGAGTCGCACCTTATACGACACAATTTTGCTCACGAGCCTTCAAAACTAAGTGTTTTGCGACAAAGACAGGTTGGCCTCACTACAAAGAGGAAATGCCCGAATTTGTTCAGGAGATTCACTCCATCAGTGAACTGCCATACGTTCAAGATTGCGGAGGTTCGCTTCGGTGCCTAGTTTCTGAGCACACCTTCAAGGTTCCACTTCTAAATAACGACAGCAGCAACAGCAACAGCAACAGCAACAACCAATTGATCGACGTTCACGCAACGATTGTGGACAAGCTCCCACCCGATACGTCGTCTTCCCAAATTTTTAAATTCTTTTCTTCGTCCAAAAACCTGGCAGCTTCGTATTCCGAACTAATGTCGAAGAAGAACAGCAGGAGCCTCCTCTACCTGCAAGGCGGGCCTGGTTTCCCCTCGCCGCGCCCAGGATCTTCCCTTTCCATCTCCCACACCGGATCCGGTTCCTGGGCGAGCGACGCTATTGTGAACAAGGATATTGACCGCCTTGTGCTTTTGGATCAACGAGGAACTGGCCGTTCGTCGCCAGTTAGTTACCAAACGCTTGAAATGCAATTTACCGATGCAACGGCTGCGGCATCGTACCTCACCAACTTTCGAGCTGACGCCATTGTTGCTGACAGCGAGCAGATCAAGAAGAAGTTGTTGGGCCCTGCTAAAAATTGGGACGTCGTCCTAGGCCAATCTTTTGGTGGTTTTTGTTTGGCAACGCTCCTCTTAACTCTACCCAAAAACGAACACCCAAAACGAGCGCTTTTTACTGGCGGAATTCCGCCAGCTTGCGCATCGATCGACGCAACCTACGAGAAACTCTGGCAACGAGTTCGAAAATGCAACGACTGGTACTATAGCAAATATCCAGGGGATATCAACAACGTGAAAGCAATTGTGACACATCTGAATGAGAACAAAGTGGAATTGCCCTCGGGGGGAAAGCTCACCGCGAGGCGATTTCTTTCTGTTGGCATCTCACTTGGCGGCGGCGACGGAGCACACGAGGCCCTTCACGAGCTAGTTTTGTCCGCCTTCCTTCCAAACTCAAGAACAATTTCCACCAACTTTCTGAGAAAATTAGAAAGCCTCCAGCCCTTCGACTCGAACCCTATCTACTTCTTGCTTCACGAGAGTATCTACATGGAAAAAGGCAAGGGTGCCTCCAATTTCGCGGCAATGCGAACTATGCCCTCCGATTTCCAGATCGACACGTCAAAGGAGCGAGTGAACTTTTTTGGCGAGACAGTCTTCAAACACATGAGCGAGGATTTCGTCGAATTGAATTCGAATTTCATGGTTGACGTTGCTACCTTGTTGAGCGAGAAGAGTGATTGGGGTGACCTGTACAGCGGTGGCGAAACTTCCTCTTTCCCAAATGCGGCTGCAGCGGTGTACATCGACGACATGTACGTCGATTACAACCTCACAGAGCAAACAATCGAACACAAGCTGCAGCAATGCAACAAATACATCACCAACGAGCTGCAGCACTCTGGGCTTCGAATGCGGGGCTCCTTTCTCTTCGACAAGCTTTACAATTTGTGTCAAGTAGAAAAGTAGTATTTTTGGAAATGGTATTTTCTACTTTCTTAAACAACAACAACAACAACAAACTTTACGTCGTATCGTTCAATGCCACGCACGTGACTGCCAAGCTGTGCCCCGTGTACTGTCTCACCACCTCTCCAGTTCTTAAATTAAACAGCCGGCTGCAGTGGTCGCTGCTCGCCGTCACCAAGTAATTACTGTCCGCGCTGAACACAGCATCCCAAACCCATTTTTGGTGCTGGCTCAGAGTCTGCTCTAGCCTCCACGTAGTGGTGTTGAATATTCTAGCTGTCCCGTCGCTGCCCGTGGTCACTAGCGATTGGCAATCTGGGCTTATTTTCGCGCGTATCAAGTAACCCGATTCGTGGGCAAAAAACCTCGTCACCTCCTTGAACGAAACGCTACTCTCGGGGTTCCACACGAATACCTCGGCCTTGTGGTTTGCTGCGAGCGCCGAACGAGGCAATGGGAATGGGAATGAGATTAAGTTTAGTATTGTGCGCGTTTTTTTCTTGTTTGTGTTGGGGGGGACCCCCCCCCACCTTCACCCTTCCGCTGCGCTCGGCTGGTGGGTTACAGCTCTCTCGTTAAGTAAGCTTGGGTCGTAATGGACGCAGCTTCGCTCGCTCGCGGCATGGCGCTGAACGCCATGACTCACCTGCTATCACTATTTGGCCATCGTCGCTCACAGAAACTGCTCGAATCGGGGTGTCGGCATCTGGAACAAGCTCATTCACGCAAACGCTTGTGCTCAAATCCCACACCCTTACGTTGCCGTTCTGATCGCCAGATATCAGCTCGCTCTGGTTGGGATGTAGAACGACGGAGTTTACGGGACAGTTGCAGGTGAACGATCGTTGGAAGGTAGACGACCGCAAATCCCAAATCTTTATAGTGCCATCCTCCGACCCTGAGTACATCCACCGCCCCTCACGCTGGAAACCGAGGGCAGTAACCGAAGCAGTATGCCCCTCACATGTAAGCACAGGAGAGTGGTTTGTGGAGTTTATTTCGAAGAGTCGAATCAATGGATTTCCGGCAGCGGCTATGAACTGCGCGCGGGCGAAGAAGGTGCGAGGCGTATTTTGTTAGCCAATTCATTGATTCATCGATCTAGTATTTCGCAAGGCTCGCTCTCTTCGCTCGCTCACCTGCTTGTCGGGCGTGATTTCAAGGCAGGTCACCTGAGAGTCTGGGAAGCGAAGAGTTCTGCTGCAAATCCCTGAAGGGGCTTCCCAAAATCTAATCTTATGATCGTACCCTGCCGAGCAGAGAATGACCGACATAAATGTTGATGTTGTTGGGTGGTAAGAAGGAAAAATAGGTCTGCAGTCTGCAGTCAAAATTATATTTTTTTTTTGGTTGTTTCAGAATCTAAAGGTATGCAACACACCTCCCCTGCCCCACTGCGTTCTATTGCATCACGACCGCCTCCTCGAAATTTTTTTGTCAAAATTTGGCCACAATCCTTCATCTTCTGCCGGTCTTTTATGTTCACTAACACAAACCTCTCCAGACCACACTTCTTTAGCAAACCATGGCATCTTCGGGTTCGGGATATGACCTCTCCAACACTACTTTCTCCCCTGACGGGCGCATATTCCAAGTAGAGTATGCGCAAAAAGCAGTCGACTCTTCTGGGACCATTATTGGGCTGCACTGCAGTGATGGCATTGTGATTGGGGTGGAGAAGGTTAAGGGAAGTAAAATGCTTGTTGAGGGTTCTGGTCGACGTGTTCATACGTTTGGAAAGGGGATGGGTTTGGGAGTCACAGGATTTGTTTCCGATGGCCGGCAAATAGGTGAGTTTTCTCCACTCCACGACAACAACACACCACCACACCACACCACACCACTAACAATCCCCCCCCCTTCCATCCTCCTCCTCTCCCTCCTCCGACCCCACGTATACATACATATACAGTTGATCGTGCCCGCGATGAAGCTGTGTCCTATAACGACACCTACGGTTGCCCTATCTCTCCTTCGGTCCTCGCCGACCGTGTGGGCCAGTATATACATCAATTCACCCTTTACGGTAGCTACCGTCCGTTGGGGGTGGTTTCTCTCATTGCCGCAAGAGACCAGAATACCGGAGATATGGGCCTCTATCAGATCGATGCTTCATGCACCGTCTTCAAATACTTTGGCTGTGCTGCCGGAAAGGGGCGGCAGGGAGCCAAGACTGAGATCGAGAAGGTGAGCCCCGCCCACACCCACATCCACATCCACATCCACATCCACACCCACACCCACATCCACATCCACTAAACTAACCCACCGATTCGCAGCTCGACCTAACAAAACTCACCTGCGCAGAGGGCGTCAAGACTGTGGCAAAAATTATCCACACTCTTCACGAGGAGGGCAAGGACAAGCCCTTCGAGCTTGAGATGGGGTGGTTGACTGAGGCCAACGGTTGGGAGTTCGTCCAGGTGCCGAAGGAGACAATTGCGGCTTCGGAGAAGTTGGCTAAGGATGAGATAGCGGCGATGGAGGAGGAGGATGATGAGGACGATGACGAGTGAGTGAGTGAGTGTGGGGCAACCAGTAATATAAAAACCAGATACAGATTTTTCCAGCTTTCCATTCCTTTAAAAAAGTTTTTAAAAATTCATTCTTCCTCTTCGACGAACTCGAGCAAAACCGCATCGACCTTGAGACTGTCACCCTCCTTGTAATTTATGCTCTTCACGACCCCCTTCCTCTCGCTTCTCAAGATGTTCTGCATTTTCATGGCTTCAACCACGCAGAGCTCCTGTCCAAGCTCCACTGAGTCGCCCTCCGAAACAGCGTACGAAATCAGCTGGGGTTGTTGGGTTTAGTTTGGTATATGGCTCGCTCGCCAATTCGCTCACTCACCTTTCCCGGCATCGGACTCAGGATCATGGACGACGTGTCGACAATGGGAGGCTCAAGCATGTGCTTGGACAACACATGCTCTTTCTCGCTCATTATCACAACTTCGGCAACGGATCCGGACATTTGCACCGTCAAAGTATTCTCCTTGCTCTCCAAATGCAATTGGACGGTCCTGCTTGTTCCGTCAATTTCCACGCTAGCAAAGGGTTGGGTCACGTCGTACGCAACACCTCCAACGTCTAGCACCTTGACCTCTCCCGCGGGTCCGTGCTTGCTCTCCAGCCTCTGCACGATTGTGTCTCCGCCCCACATGTTGCTAGCCACGGAAAAGGGAATTCCGTGGCTCCCTCCAATCACGACCACGCACTTCTCCCTTTCTTCCTCCCTAGCTTCCTCCTCGTCCTCGTCGTAGAAATCGTTGTAATCAATCTGCGCCGGCGCCGAGCGAAGCGAGATTGTGCGCATTTTTAATGGAGCAGGGGGGAGGCGAGCGAGCCAAAAAATTGAGAATAATGTTAGTTTCGTAGTGGCTCGCATATATTTATCGTCTTAATCAAGGCTCGCTCGCAGTGTTTCGCTCGCTCACCTCGGTCGACTCGGCCATCGCCAACCCTGGCGACTCTAACTCGCTCCTTCTAGCGCTCTGAACGCAGGCTATGGACGCCGCAAGAGCGTAATTCTCGTCCTCGCTGAGCTTCACCCCACTGAACCCTTCTGGATAGTGCATGTCGATAAAGTTCGTTGGGGTATCTCCCGCCTGCGCCGAGCGGAGCAAACAAACAAAATTATCTGTTTAGTTCAGTTGTGGATGTAGCCATTATGTCTGTAGCAATTTCGAGCTCGCTCACCTTGAAAAAGTCGTTCCTGCAAACGTCCGCAATGAATGGCGCGTTGTGGCCGACACCTCTAATAATGTACTCGTCGATGGCCTTTTGCATGCCTGTAATTGCCAAGTCCCTCGATTCAGCGTACGTGACGAGCTTGGAGATCATTGGATCGTAATACATGCTAATGTCGCTGCCCTCGACCACTCCCGAGTCCACGCGGACAGAAACTGCGCCGAGCGAAGTAATGTTAGTTCAGTAGTGGCTCGTATGCTCGTCTTCCTCAAGCCCCCCCCCCCGCTCCGCTCCGCTCCGCTCACTCACCTCCCTCCTCGTCTACGTTCTCTGTCGTTGGCTCGCGGTACGCCAAGAGGGGCCCGGTCGAGGGGAGAAATCCCCTAAACGGGTCCTCCGCGTAGATGCGTGCCTCGATGGCGTGCCCCTTGTACGGAACGACCCCGCACGGGTGAGCCTTCGTGGCCGCGACGAGTTCAGCCGGGAGAGGTTGACCGTTGGCCACCTCGAGCATGTGCTGTGCCGTAATGTTAGTTTAGTTCAGTAGGTAGTGGAGATATGGATGTGGATGTGGATGTGGATGTGGATGTGGATGTGGGCTCACCTTAACTAGGTCCACGTTTGTGACGGCTTCTGTGATCGGATGTTCAACCTGCAACCTAGTGTTCATCTCCAAAAAGTAGAAATTCTGCTTTTCGTCGCACAAGAATTCAACGGTTCCAGCACTCTCGTACTGCACCGCCCTCGCCAGTTGCGCGGCCTGCCTGGCCATCTCCCTCCTCGTATCGTCCGTCAACAGCGTGCTCGGAGACTGTGAGTGAACGGGGTGAACGGTTAGTGCTTTTTTATTTAATACAATATGTTTGCGTTTGCTGCCTACTGTGAGCGAAGCGAGCCAGCAACCCCATAACACTAGTTGTGCCAAGCAAGCTGTGAGCGAAGCGAGCCAGCAACTCAATACACTAATTGTGACTAACTCGCTTCGCTCGCGGTGCTCACCTCCTCGATGACCTTCTGGTTCCTGCGCTGGATACTGCACTCGCGCTCCGGAAAGCACACAACGTTGTCAAACTTTGGACCATCGGCCAAAAGCTGGATTTCGATGTGGTGCGGACGCTCAATGAATTTTTCTATGAAGATGCGGTCGTCGTTGAAGCTTGCAATTGCCTCGTCGGTACTGAGGCGAAACGCGTCCCTAGCCTCGTCGTCGTCCCAGGCAATTCTCATACCCTTTCCACCTCCCCCGGCGCTCGCCTTGACCATCACTGGATACCCAACCTCGTTGGACACAAGGACAGCCTCCTCGGCATCCTTGATCGTGCGCTGGTCGCCGGGAATAGTGTTGATCCCAGCCTCGATGGCAATCTGCTTGGACATGATCTTGTCGCCCATTGCCTCAATGGCGCGAACGTTAGGACCCACAAACTTTATGCCGGCGGCCTCGCAGGCCTCGCAGAAGACGGAATTTTCACTCAAAAACCCGTACCCAGGATGGACAAACTCCGTTCCAGTCTCCTTCATGGCTTTGAGGATATTGTCGATGACCAGGTAGGACTTGATAGACGCAGCAGGGCCAATGCAGACACTCTCGTCAGACTGCTTCACATGTTGTGCCATGCCATCGACCTCAGAATGCACAGAGACAGTTTTCATTCCCATCTCCTTGGCTGTGCGGAACACCCTACAAGCAATCTCTCCTCGGTTGGCAACCATTACCTTCCTCCCCTCCAAGGAAGTTGAGAAGAGCCTTGATGTTGTTGAGTTTCGAGCATTTCGAGCGAATCGGAGCATTTTGTTTGGGGGCGGGCTAATGGGGTATGGGGATTCGTGTGGAGCCAAATGGTTTTTTTTTTGGGTCGATTTTGTTGTGATTTTGGAATTTTTCACACCTTTTTTCCTTTGCCTGCACTTGTTTTTGCAACTACAAGTTACAACTTCAATGAACGAAAACTACACAAAATGGGACAAGTTCGATGTAACCGAAGAGGAGCAACTTGTTGAAGTTCGGGTGAAGCAAGAGGACCGCATTCGGAACTTTGATAAATTGGAGTTTGAGCAGACATCCATTGAGGCCGACTTTGTGAGCAAGAATTTGGACGATACTGAGTCGTGGAATTCAAAGGCGGCCGTTGATGAGTTGCGGAAGCGGCGCAAAAATCGTGGGAAGGTTAAAAAAAGCACCCCAGAAACAGAAACAGAAACAGAAAGCATTTCATCCAACCCCCCACCCAAAACCCTACCCCTGACGAAAGCCCAGTCTTCAAAGAACCGAGCCACTTCTCTTCAAGCAGCTTATGACTGTCGTACAAAGGGAAAGCTCCTGGCCAAGTCTGGCGACTTCACCTCCGCCCTCGAGCAATTCCAAGCTGGCATGGAGCTCGTTGATCTCTTCGAGAGGCTCACCGAAGAGGAACAAGAACATTTAGAAGAAGATGAACCAAACAACGACCCCAACAAACCCGACAACCCAAGCCCAAACAAAAAAAAAAGCAACAACAAAAACTCTCGCGACTTGTGTTGTGGCCCAGATGCTGCTTACATAAAGAAACAACAACAGCTAATAAAACCCGATCCCCTTCGAACAACTGCCAACAACCCCAAGTCCCTAATAACAACCCTTCGCCGAGACTTCAACCTCAACCTCGGCAGGGCCCACCTCTCCACGAATAACCTCTCGGCAGCAGTAGACTCGTTGAAGTATGTGCTGCTGGTCGACGGCGCAAACGTGAACGGGTGGATCGCCAGGGGCGAGGCCTTCCGGCAAATGGGGGTGCCACTACTGGCCGACCTTCACCTAGTCAAGGCAACAGAGCTAGACGAGTTGGACGAGGACGCCAAGAACATGAAACTACTAACTGAGAACGACTTAGAGGCGAAGCGGAGGAGTAAAGAGTTGGGGGGGCTTGACGAGGAGTGTGATTTGAGTGAGATCGACATTGCGATGGGTGCGGGGAAGAGCGCGAAGGATTTGTTGGGCGAGAGCATATTTCTTCACAAGAATGCGAACGTTGTGTTTCGTGAGCAGGTGAGTGAGTGCAACGAAACAGGTTCAAAAGTGTTTTTTTAAACACAACACTTCAATGACGATGGCACTCCCTATTTTACCCCTCTACTTCTAATGTACATACACACACACAAACACACACACACACACACACACACCCACACACACACACACACACACACACACACACACACACACACACACAGTTCTTCGAATCTGCTGCGGACATGTACGCGAGGTCCGCAACGCTGATTCACGCAGCTGAGAAGATGATGAACACGGTGTTGCCAGAGAAGATCAACGACGTGAGGGTTGCGTCACATTTAGGCTGCGCGGCGAGCCACATTTTGAGAAAGCGCCATTTCAACATTGCGGAGGCTCACTGCAGCATGGCTTTGAGATGCGGCAACAGCAGCAACGTCGCCGCGTTGCTGAGGAGGAGCGAGTGTCGAATAGAAATGTTCAATTGGGACGGGGCCGAGAAGGACTTGCGGTTGATTGTGAATTTGGTGAAGAAAATTGGGGGCGGAGTGCTGGAAGAAGTTTTGGGAAGATTGTCCAGTTGCGAGTTTGCAAAGCAGCAGAAGGCGAATTTGGCGACCCAGAAGGAGAAGGGGTTGTACTGAGCGATATATTAATTTAGCTTTTAGATTGTCGATAAAGGCCGTGTTATTGTTTTAAAGACAGCCCACCCTTTCCTTAGCTTGGAGGTGGTGGCGTGGATCCCTTTTTCCTTTGTCCTCCCCCCCCTCCTCCTCCTCCTCCTCCTCCGCCCCTCCCGCCTCTTTTCAGACTCACGCTCCCGTCACCTTGTTTTTTTGCGGAGACGGTTTGATTTTGTCCTTTGCCGCCTTCTTTCCTCCCTCCGCCTCCTCCGCCTCCACCGCCCCCTCCCCCCCCTCCCCCTCTACTTCCTCCACCGCTGCCGCCCCTACCATCCCTGTTCTTTCCGTCCCTTCCACTTCCACTTCCACTGCCACTGCCACTGCCACTGCCACTACCACTACCACTACCACTACCACCGGAATTTGAATTTCCGCCCCCCCTACCCCCCCTTTTCCCGCCCTCGACCTTTTTCACCGCGCTCGCTGCCGGGATAGTTGGCGGCTGCAGCAATAGCTTGGGGCGCCCTCGACTCGGTGCGGGCTTGAACCCGTCGTCATCTTCATCGGCGTTGCCCTGCAAGCTCGACGAGAGTGACGAGCCGCCCGTTGCTGCTGTTGTTGCTGTTGCTGATTCTGTTGCTGGTACTACTACTGGTGGTGCTGCTACTGCTGCTGCATCTGCTGGCGCTATTATTTCTGTTGTTATTTCTGTTGTTGTTGTTGTGTCTTTTTCTGCTGTTTTCTTTACCTCCACCTCCACGGGGGTAACCTTGATGACAATTGGTTCTTTGGTTCTTTTCGCAAGCTGCAGCTTTGGCCGGCCGCCACCTCCGCCTCCCATCGAAATCTTGCTCAAACTATTGCCCAGGCTCGAGGCCTGGGACGACTCGATAGGTGGTGGAGGAGGCGGGGGGGTGGCTCCCCCCCCTCCTGCTGCGGTTGGCGCAGCAACCGGAGGGTTCTTCGCTCGCTCGGCAATCTCCGCCTGCGCCTCCACGGTCTGCTTCTTCAGCCTCTTCTCGTACTCAATTTTGTTCAAGGCCTCCTTCTTGGCTCGCTCCTCCATCCAGCTATTCCTGTTCCCCTGCTGCACCGGGCGGTTCGCAGACGAGAACTTGGCTGCTGCGGCTTTCTTCGCCTCGTCCTTCCAACCATTCGACGCACTCTGCATCGCGTTGGAGCGCGAGTTTGCAGCTGGTGGGTCGTTTCGGCCACCTCCTCGATCGTTGCCTCGGAAGTTGCCTCGGTCGTTGCCACCTCCCCTGCCACCTCCACCTCCTCCACCCCGGTTCCCTCCCCCCTTTTTGTTGGCCCCCTCGGGCAGCGAATGCTGCAAAAGCCTTCGCTCCTCTTCAGCCTCATCACGCTTTTTTTGGTCGGCGAGTCGTTTTTCCTCCATCTGCCTGAATTGCTCGCCATCATTGTCGTCGTCTGACTCGCTATCATCAGCCCACCGTGTAGACATAACTTAGTATATGAGGATTTGGTAAATGATTGGAAAAATGTTAAAAAGTTTTGCACCTCGCGTGCTCGCTGCTTGCCCCTGGTAAATCACTAAAATCATGGCAAAAATCATGGCGAGCTCTATTCTGAAACTAATACTGTGCCTCCTCATGAGCATCAGTTTCTCAGCGAGTTATCTTGCTACGACTACCAAGCGAAAAATTGCCAATCCTCTTTTCGGTAAAGGTACCCAGTTCCTCGATGGCAAAGTGATCCGGGCGCCTCTCACGCCCCTCTCTAACTACGTGTTTGTCCGCCGCTCTGATCCGGTGAGGATAACCAAGGGTGGCATGTTCCTTCCTGACACCATTGTAGACAAACCCACCCATGGTGTAGTCCTTGCTGCCGGGATTGGCCGCCTCCACCCCCATACTGGAATTCGTATTCCCAATGTGGTTAACGTTGGCGAGCACGTTCTCTTTGGCAAGTTTGATGGGACGAAGGTGAGTGAGTGTTTGTCGATGGCGAACATGTCTTTGTCAATCCTAACATCCTCTCCACTCCACAGATCGACTACAACGACGAGGAGCTGCAGGTAATCCGCGACGACGACATTCTAATGGTCTACGGCGACGTCCAGGACGTAACAAAGCTAATCGACCAGCCCGAAATGACCCTGTCAAACTCCCGAATGGCCAAGGACTATGTCCTCCTAAAGGTCGAAAAGGAACAACTTGAGACGCAGTCTGGAATAGCAATTGCGGCGAGCGTCGTCGAGGGGGAGCCGCCCTGCGTGGGGCAGGTCGTCATGTGCGGCGAGGGGAGGACGTCAAGTCTGGGGACGAACACAGGCTGCGTATTTAAAATTGGGGAGCGGCTCAAATTCAGGGAGTACGCGGGGAACGAGGTTGAGATGGACGGGGTGGATTATGTTGCGGTGAGGTTTGTGGAGGTTTTGAGCCGGCTGCCCTCTCATTCATAGTAGCTGGCTTTTAATTTCAGTAGTAGCGTTTAAAGTAGCGTTTAGCTCTAGACTCTAACCCAACTAAATGCGATAATAATTTTCTCATATGTTCCATCGCACCTCCGTTGGCAACGGCGCCGACGTGAAGTAGCAATCGTCCACCGCCTCGATCGCACTAATTCTCTTCTTTGGGTCCATCGTCAGCATCTTCTCCAGCAGAACGAACCCGGCTTGATCCAAAAATGTTTTGCCCGAGAAGGCATTTGCCGGAAAGAGCTTGCCCAGCTTGCTCACTTTTGGCCCGTTCCACCGCAACGCACCAGCGTGCTTCAGCTTACTGAACCCCTCCCAGTTGTTCTCGCTCGGTGCTCCCAGGCAACCAAAGATTTTCGACAGCTGGTCGAGCTCACCGTTTCCGACAAAGAGCTGTTCTCGCAATATTAGCTCCGCGAAGATGCACCCAACGCTCCACATGTCGACCTCGGGGCCGTAGGTGTTGGTCCCCATTAGGAGTTCGGGGGGCCGATAGGCGAGGGTGATGACTAGCGGCGTGTAGCTGTTCCTTCGTGGATCGTCAAACGTCCGAGCCAAACCGAAGTCGCAAACGCTGATTTTTCCGCTTTTGTGCACGAGGATGTTGGAAGTCTTCATGTCACGGTGGAAGAAGAACCTGGAGTGCATATGCTCCATGGCCGAGAGGACCTGGCGTATCACGTGCTTCAACTCGCCTTGAGTGAGCGGCTCAGTGAGATTGTCCACAGCATCGCGCAAATCCATCTCCATGCACTCCATCACCATAAAGCACTTTGACGCATCGCCACCCACAACCATCTCCTTCACGTTAAGTATGTTGGGGTGGGACAGGGAGCGGAGCACGTTAATTTCTCGGAACGGGGCGAGAGGGAAGCCTTCCTTCGTGATGTCAGATGGGAACTTGACCTGCTTTAAAGCCACAATTTCGTTGGTGGATTTTTCTCGAGCCCGCCATACAATCCCATAGGACCCTTCATCTATTTTGTTGAGGCGCTCGTACAAATCAACGGACCGGGAGGAGGCAGAGAGAGCAAGAGAGAGTTTTGGGTTTGGGACCGAGGAGACAGACATTGGTGTGCCGGATTCTAATTGTACGCGCTGCTTTTTTTGTGGGCGCTGCGAGGAGGAGGTGTCATCCTCAGAATCAGATGATTCCCATCGGTTGACCATTTTTGCTTTTGCTTTTGCAAAAGCAAAGCAAATTTGAAATTTGTGACCCTATTTACCATTAAACAGCTTGAGAACGATTTCAGTATTCATGAACGTTCTTCGGACTTCTCGTCATCATTTCATATCATCAACATCAACATCAATAAGAGTCGAAACTAACATTGCAGAATCAGCATCAGCACCCAGCATAAAAGCCGCATCATTAGCTGTTATCTCAACAATTTTCAACGACCCAACCTCAAACAAAGTCCTGGTTATCACAGGAGCAGGGCTTTCGACGAACAGCGGAATTCCTGATTACAGATCGCCCAACGGAGCCTATTCCAAGGGCCACAAACCTATTGTGCAAGACGAGTTTATGAAAAACGAGTTCAAGCGAAAGCGATATTGGGGGCGCTCACTTTTTGGCTTTAAAGTTTTTGCTGCCTCACAACCCAACGATGGACACAAGGCTCTTACGAACCTCGAGAAGAAGGGTCGAATTGGTGGCTTTGCTGACATGAGCATCATCACTCAAAACGTCGACAGGCTCCACACAAAGTCAGGCACCAAGCACGTTGTCGATCTTCACGGGCGTGGTGACAGGTGCGTTTTTATGAGCTGTGGGAAGGAATCTTCTCGTCTAGATTTCCATTTAAAAATGGAATCGCAGAATTCGCATTTCATTTCCCAAATAAAGGGGGGGGAAGTTCGTAAATTGCAACCTGATGGCGATGCAGAGTTGGATTCTTACTCCGTTGATTTCAACGATGTGGTGGTCCCCCCCTGTAGTGATTGTGGTGGAATCATTAAAACCGCCGTGACATTCTTCGGAGACAACGTCCCTCGTCCAATCGTTGACTCTTGTTATGATGCAGTCGATAAAGCGACCGCCCTTCTCGTCTGTGGCTCGTCTCTTCAGGTTTTTAGCGCATTTCGCTTTGTGAAGCGGGCCAAGGCGCTCAACATTCCCATAATAATTCTCAACAAAGGTCCGACCCGTGGTGACGATTTGGCCACGCTCAAATCAGAGCACGATCTGTCCCTCCTCCTCACCCAAATAGACGCACAGCTTTAGTAAAATTTATATAGTTACCGAAAAAGTTACCGAAAGTTATGGATTTACGATTTTAGTTTTGATTTTCACCATATCGAAGACGAACCACTCAGTCCACTTCTCAAGCTCCCCAAAAACGAATTTCCAGATCCTTCTTTTTTATCCCCCTCCTTTACCTCCTTTCCGCCCAAATCCAAATCCAAATCCAAAGCACCCCCCCGACTGTCGCCAAGCAAACTTCCGAGACCATCCCCCGATCCCAAATCGAAGCCGAGCCCCCCAAACAAACCGCTTCCGCTTCCACTTCCGCTTCCGCTTCCGCTTCCAGAGCCTCCCCCGCCACCCCAAATTTCGTCGATGCTCGGAACATTGTCGCCCGCTGCGTTGGAATTTAATCCTCCAATGCTTATTCCAGGCGGTGGTGCGCCAACAGTTCCTCCACCAACCCCCCCGCCCCCAACCCCAGCATCTAAAAATGACGATCCCGATCCCACACCCACACCCACACCCAAAATAGCATTTTGATCCAGATTGAGATCCAGATCTTGCTCCACCTCCACCCCAACAGCCGACTGCGCCTTCGCTGGCGGCAACGGCAACGGCAACGCCGTAATTGGAGCGGAGCTGAACGTTGGAACGAATTCCATCGCTGTGGCTGTGAAACCACCTGGCGGCGGTAATGGAAGCTCCATTGTCGTTGCCACGGCCCCTGCCTTGTCCTTGTTCTTCTTGGTCTTTTTCAGAATTGATTTTTTGGCGGGGAGTGAGAGTAGTTGGGTTGGCGAGGAGGCCGGTGGCGCTCCACCCAGTCCTGGTGGTGGTGGGGCTCGAAGAGTTGAGAAGTCTGATCTGCCACCGAACAATCCGGGGGGGGGGGCGAACTCTGGAATAGCTTGTTGCTGCGCCGAGCCATACGAATTGGATGGGGTTAGTTCAGTAGTGGATGTAGCCATAATGTCTGTAGCCATTTCCGCTCGTTCGTTCGGTCGCTCACCTGCTGCTGTGCCTGCTGCTGAGCCAACAGCTGCTGCTGCTGCTTTTGCTGCTGCGTTCGTAGCATGAACTGCTGCTGCTGCTGCTGCTCCTGCTGAGCCAACAGTTGCTTGTTGAACAATTGTTGTTGCTGCTGCTGCGTAGTGGTGCGAGTGTTGGCACTCCCGCCACTTACCCACAGTTCGGAGTCGGCGGTTGCAATTGCGGGCGTGTAAAGCCCGCCGTTCATCTCCAGCTCCTGCTGCACGCGCGCATCCCTCTCCCGCTCCAAAACTTCAACCTTCTCAATCTCCGCCAGGCGCTTCTTCTCGGCGTCCTCGGTGGCCTTCAATTTCGCCTATGAGCGAAGTGTGTTAGTCGCTGCGCACTCTTTTGTCACACGCTCGCTTCGCTCGCTCACATCTTCGCGCTGTCGCACGGACTGCTGGGAGTTCCAGTTGCGGTTAATGCGGCGCTGCTCCTCCTTCTTGGCAGCCACCCGCAACTTCTCCTTCTCCAATTCCGCCGCCACCGCCTTGTCCGCCGTGCTTAAATCTATTGTCTTCCCGCTGCCCGGTTTGGCCTCGATAGCCGCCGCCGCCGGCTCGCTACTCGCCGCAGCGTGTTCAAAAATCCAAGCCACCAAATCGTCCAGGCAAGAAACGTCGGACCCCCCGCACGCCTTCAGCGCTGCCCTCGCCTGGCCCTCGGTGAATCCCATTGAGAGGAGCTGCGGGAGAAACACCCCGTGGTCGGCCTTGGCTGGGGAGAGTTGCTGTTGTTGTTGTTGTTGTTGTTGTTGTTGTTGCTGTTGTTGTTGCTGTGGGGGCTGTTGGGGGGGTTGTTGTTGTTGGGGGGGTGATTGGAGGGGTTGTTGTACCCCTTGCAGTAACTGCTGCTGCAGCAGCGCCTCTTTATCCCTCTTCTTGGACTTCTTGGTCCTCTTGGGCGCCTTCGCCTGAGCAATGACTTGCTCCACGAAGTTGTCGTTGCCGTCGTCGTCGTCCGAATCGTTATCATTGTTATTAATTGTTGGTGGAGTGGGTGCCGGTGCCGAAACCGGTGCCGCAACCGCAACCGCAACCGCAACCGCAACCATCCCGTCATCCAAACCCCTCGTTTCAATCAATTTTCTGATGCTCTTGTTGCACTTCCCCTTGTTGCTCGAACTCACCAATGTATCCCCCTTCTTCTTGCAAGCTACGGCGAACGCTTCGAACTCGGAGTCAGCAATGGAATGCATGATTCCCTCTGGAACATTGAGCAACAAATTCTCAACTTTCTTAACCTCCCCAGCGTTGATCGCATTGTTCGTTCTGCTCCTCCAGCTCATCAATTTTTTGTCTTCCTCCTTCTTCTTTGCCAAAGCAGCCTCCTCGACCTCCTTTTTGCTCTTCTCCTCATTGATGCGCTGCTTCTGTCTCAATTTCTTGTCCCTCTTCTTGGCTGCCTTTTTCGCCCGTTTCTCCTCATCATCGCCATCGTCGAAATCATCTAAATCAATGTCAGTCTCGCCCTTCACCTTCTTGCTGTAGTTGTAATCAGCAGCAATGCCAGTCATACGAGATTCGAGGTGAGCATCCTTATTTTGCAATTTTCCCTTCTCGATCTGTTTTTGGATTGGATGGATTGGATTACGGAGCAGTGCTTTGGGTTAGTTTTATCCATCCGCTCAATGCAATTTCAATTTAATTCAATTCACTTCAATTCCAAACACTCTTCTCACCTCATTCTCCAAATCCAAGCCAACTTCTCCTGAGACATCAGTTGGCTCATCATCAACAATTTCGTAGTCAACGTCATCGTCACGATTCTGCTCTCGCTGCTGCTGCTGCTGCTGCCTCTTATGCTCCGCCTGCTCCTGCTGCTGCTGCTGCTGCTGTCGGAGCTGCTGCTTGAGTTGGATTTGCTTTTGCTGCTCGGCGGCGAGCTGGGCAGACAGCTGCTTCTTCTTCTTTTCAGCCTTTGCTGAGATCTTTGTGGTTGCCGGGGGGGGAGCTACGGCAGGAGGGGGGGAGCGGTCAGCAAACCTAGACCTGAATTCCATGAAAGCCCCATAGAGCTGATCCGGATCGTTCATCGCCGATGATGAGGAGGAGGAAGAGAGAGAGAAGGAGGACGATGAAGTGTTCTTGGACAGCTCGCGAGACAGGAGGTAGTGGTGGGCCCTGGTGTACGAAATTGCCAACTGCTGCAACAGCACCCCAGATTGCTCTAGCTTTTTGGACCGAATATTTTGGATACCCCTGTCAAACGACTCTCGCAACGAGACGAGGGTGGGGATGTGATCGGTCACCCCCAGGACCCGCAACGAACCAAAAATTGACATATTGAAGAGGGGAAGGAAGAGAGAGAGAGAAGTACGAGGGGAAGGAAGAGAGAGAGAGAAGTACTCTTTTTAAAGAGAAGGGCAAAATTTTCGCCAAAGTGTCGATCTTCGTCCGGTGATTCTTAATATATTAATTTAATTATTTGAGTAGAGTTGGGTTGTTAAACGTGAGTCTTGGGAAGCAAACGATTTATGGTGTGGCCCAATTCCGTAATTTTCGCAAATTTTCAGCCTTTGAATTTGCAAAATTTTCACCTCTCACCAATCTTGGTAGGATAATAGGAACGGAACTCACCCACAGTGCTTCCAAAATGTCACCACACTCACTGAATTCACTGAATTCACTGAATTCACTAAATTCACTGATCGATGAGTTTTCACAGCTGCCTCTCCCAATCGTCCTCACAACATCTTCTCCTCAACACCTTGCCTCAGCCTTCATCAACTTCCTGGTGCTCCGAACTCCGCCCTCTGCCAACCCGCAGCTTACGACTTCCCAATTCTCGTCCCAGCTACAATCGATGAGCAAGCTAATTCCTAACTTTGTCGACTTTGTTGCGAATTTGATAGCAATACCGACCACGAGCCCTCTAGATATGATGGTCTGCTTCGGAAACACCCTCCAGCTGCACCCTCAGCTCCTTCCACTTGCACTAGATTACTTTTCCGACCCCACGAACGATTCACCGTTCTCCTTCCTTCCAAGTGAATTTTCCGATCCTTCCACCCACATTTTTGGTCTTCGCATATTCGCGATTTCGTGCAGCCGATTCTACACGTTCATAAAGACAAACCAGCTCGACCTCACATTCCAGAACCTTTGGAACCACAAGATATTGTTCTCCTTAACGTCCCATACGGACGACGTTGTTAGGCACAACGCGGCATTGTGCATGGGCTTCGTTCTCGGATTAGATCTCGCTTCAGTGAAAAATCTGGTCAAGCAGCTGAATTGCAGCCCCCAAGATGACCCCCCTCCTCCTGTCACTTCCACCCACACCCACAAATCGGCCTCTAGCTCGCTATCCCTCCACCCCTCCAACACCGATTTCTCCTCTTCCGAACATCCAATAATCATCACGAAGAAAAATTCACACAAACATTTCTCCCTCCTCCCTCCTGCCACCACCCCCTACCCCACCCCCCTTCCACTTCAACCCCCTTCTCCTCCACCTCTCCCAAGCGTCTCCCAGCTCGTCTCCACCCCCACAACCCTATCGAACATGACGAACATTGCACTGTCATTGATCGGGTCAAAATCCCCAATCCTCCTCTCCGGCCCATCCGGCTGCGGCAAGTCCACCCTCCTGCGGCACATTTCCTCCGCAACGGATAACAACGACATGCTCGAGCTCCACCTCGACGACCAGATGGACTCGAAGACGCTCCTCGGCTCGTTCGTCTGCACGGACGTTCCTGGAGAATTTGTCTTCCAGCCCGGAGCGCTAGCAATGGCCGTGAAAACGGGTCGCTGGGTGCTTATCGAAGACGTTGACAAGGCTCCTTACGAGATTCTTGCGGCGCTGCTATCATTGATGGAAGATCGTGTCATGCCTGGGGGTGGGAAGGAGGCTGCCCACCCTTCCTTCCGCCTTTTTGGAACGTGCACCAGCATCAGCGGCGAAAATACAAATACAAAAACAAATGCAACTACACCCCACCAGCACCTTCCCACAATCAAGTCAAGGAATGCAGCGTTCCTTCACTCCTTGTGGAAGCGTGTGGAGATAATTCCGAACAGTACTGGTGAGTGGAGTGCACTAAAATTTAGTATATTAGGTTACCCTGCATGACTAACCCCCTTTTTTAGACGAACTCCTACACATTGCCACCCAAAAATACCAAAACACCCCCACTCCAATCATCCACAAGTGCCTCTCGATATACACAACCCTCAAAACCAACCCAACCAACACCCTACCTCTAACATCTAGAGATGCCAGCGTGCGCGATCTATTTAAGCTTCTCCAGCGAATAAACACAACCATCAACTTTGAAGCAAACACTGACTTCGTCACGGAGGCTCAGCACAACCTATGCGCTAGCGAAGCCTTGGACGTTTTCGCCGCGGCGAGCCCCTCCAACCAGGCGCGAGTTGTCTTTGCGATTAACGTTTTGGCTCCTACCTTTTGCATTCCGCCCAACGACCTGGTGATCAAAATTACCACCGACCACCCGTTGCTGCACAACACGTTGCAGTCCCATATTCAGGTTGGCCGAGTTAAAATTCCGAGGCAGCAGGCCTCGAGCTCGTTCGGAAGCAGTAGAAGCAGCCAAAACAGCTCCAGATCATTCGTTGAAACTTCCCACTCGTTGAGGTTGATGGAGTCGTGCTCGAGCTGTATAGTTCAGAACGAGCCCATATTGTTGGTTGGAGAGACTGGATGCGGGAAGGTGCGTGTGTGTGTGTGTGTGTGTGTGTGTGTGTGTGTGTGTGTGTGTGTGTGTGTGTGTGTGTGTGTGTGTGTGTGTGCTACAACTAACCCATTGTGGCAGACTACAATCATCCAACGGCTGGCAGACTATACGAATCGGGAGCTGATCGTGCAAAATTTGAGCTTGCAAACGGACAGCACGGACCTGCTGGGCGGGTACCGCCCCCTGGAGATCAAGCACTTGGCTCGGCCTCTTTACGAGGAGTTTTTGGATCTGTTCACGAGTGACTTTTCACGAAAGCAGAACGAGACGTTCCTGACCTTTGTTTCGACTGCCTTCCAAAAGCGAGAGTTCAAGAAGCTCTCCCAGTGCTGCATCCGCGCGTCCAAGATGGGCCTTGCAAAAATGAAATCTACTCCCAACACAAGTTCAATCCTCCGCTGGGAGAAATTTGCAGTCTCGGCCGAGAAGTTCGAGGTGAGTGAGCGAGAATATATATAGTATTAACAACGCGAGACGCGAGCGCGAGACATTATTATTACTAAAACTAACATTCAACGTGCAGCGCCAGCGAACGGCCGCCGAGTCTGGGCTTGCCTTCACATTCACCGAGGGCGTTCTCGTCAAGGCCATCAAGTCTGGGGCCTGGATGCTCCTGGACGAAATTAACCTTGCTTCCTCGGAAACTCTCCAACGACTTTTTGGCCTGTTGGATGGAGTCGACGGAACTGTGACGATCACGGAGGTGAGCGAGCGAGCTAGAAGACAGCAACAACAACGAGATGAAAAGACCCACCACATTACATTAACTAACATTATTACGATGCAGCGCGGAGACCTCGATGCCGTAATTCGGCACCCCGACTTCCGCCTCTTTGCGGCCATGAATCCCGCCACCGATCACGGCAAGAAGGACCTGCCAATCTCCATGCGGTCCCGCTTCACCGAAATTTACGTTGGCGAGGTGAGCCAGCGAAGCGAGCGAGCTTTGAGGAAGACGAGAAATATATACGAGCCACTACCTAACCCTAACGCAATTCGTATTCGCACCTTCTTCGCTCGGTGCAGCTCACCAACCCCCCCGAGCTCCGAATGGTCTCTTCAAAGTACCTCACTCCCTACATCAACCAGTCCAACGAGTACAACGAGTCCTCCCCAATTTTCCGGTCGATTGACGTCTACCTGCACTGCCGCAACCTCGCAGAGCAAACTCTCGTCGACGGGGGCGGACAGCGACCCCGCTACACGCTCCGAACTCTCTGCAGGGGTTTGTCTGCCACCCAATCCCTCGTGAATTTAAAGTTCTCTCTGAAGCGGGCGCTTCTAGAGGGATTCCAGCTCGCGTTCGAGTGCCAACTTGACCTCCCTTCCCAAAAGCTCCTCCACGACTATCTAAACTCCGAACTCGGCAAGGATTTGACCGAGAAGGACCTCAATTTCCCCCCCCCTCGGCCCTCAACGAAGGACGACAGCGATTACATTCTATTGAAACCCTTCTGGGTCCAAACCGGACCGCTAGAAAAGCACGATTGGAGCGAGAAGAACGAAACGACCGGTATCGTCAAGTTCGTCCTGACAAATACGGCTAAAAAATACCTCCGTGCTCTCTCGCGGAGCATCGCCTGCGGCCCTTGGCCGCTGCTTCTGGAAGGACCGACGAGCGCGGGGAAAACTACCTTGGTGGAGTACCTTGCCGCTCGCACCGGACACCGCTGCGTTCGCATCAACAACCACGAGCACACGGACATTCAAGAGTACATAGGTTCGTATGTTTCGTCTTCCACCGGCGCGCTGGTGTTTCGGGAAGGGATTCTCGTCGAGGCTCTCAAGAACGGCTACTGGATTATTCTCGACGAGCTCAATCTCGCCCCCAGCGAAGTTCTCGAGGTGAGCAAAAGACATATGAACTAAAGCCTGATTTAACCTAACACATAACACATCACCCCACTCCCCCTTCCCCCCC
>BRYC01000321.1:18151-34390 GCA_030267985.1 Parmales sp. scaly parma | reverse complement strand
GGGGGGGGGGAGAGGAGAGAGAGGGGAGAGAGAGAAAAAAGAAATACAAAAGGGGGGAGAGAAGAGAGAAGAGAGAAGAGAGAAGAGAGAAGAGAGGGGGGGGTTAGTTGGATTGTGATGGGTGCGAGCAAGGGTGCGAGCAAGGGTGCGAGCAAGGGTGCGAGCAAGGGTGCGAGCAAGGTCATATACAATAAAACACAATTACAATAATTACAAAATCGAAATCGAAAAAATTGAATAAAAACTGATACTTGCACTCACCTTCCCCAACAATGGGCCCAACGGTAACCTCAAGACTGTGCTCGTGCTGATTGACGAACTTCCTGGTGAACGTCGGCTGCTCGCAGTCTGGGACGGCGTTCACGTACAGGAAGCACCGGTCGCGCCGGGTGGAGTACGATCGAAGCCGGGACATTGTCCTCTGGACGAGTTCCTCGGTGACCCCCCCCCTCCTCCTCGCCTCCGCCTCCTCCTTCTTCTCCTTGGGGGTCTTCGGCCGGCCGTCCCCAGTGTTTGGCCGAGAGCCGACTATCGCGCTCATTGCGCTGTACATGTCCCCGCCCTTCGTCAGGGCCTCCGCGGCGAGCTGGAGCTCGAAGTTCTCCTGTTTTTTCTGCCGCGACCGTTCCTCCTCCCTTCTTGCCGCTCCCTCCTCAGCGGGGGTTCGGGGCCGCCCGGCGGTGGGACTTTCGTAGCCGCCGCCGGGCGAGTTCTCGCCTCCGAGCAAGCGCCCGACTCCGACTCCTTCCGAGCCTTCATCGTCGGAACCCTTGGACATCACCTCAACAGAGCTGTCGGAGGAGGCGTGCTCCCGCCGTCGACGCTTCTCGTCCAAGGAGGCGAGGCGGGAGCGGTGAAGAAGGGCTGACGAGGATAGGGTGGCAAGGAAGGAGCGGCGGAGGGAGGTCATTTTGTCAAAGAGGCCTGGGGTGGCTGCGGGGCTGGGGACTAGTGGCGTGTGGACGTAGGAGAACCTGGGACGGGAAAGAGAAAGGAGAAAGGAGAAAGGAGAAAGGAGAAAGGAGAAAGGAGAAAGGAGAAAGGAGAAAGGAGAAAGGAGAAAGGAGAAAAGTTAGTTGCTGTTCTCGTTTTTGTTTCGTATTGATTAAAATTATTATTATTTCCAGCTCACCTCTCCCCGATCTTCCCCGTCAACGCCGCCTCGAACGGATACTCCGGCCTGGCAGTAATCCCCGACACGCTCCACTGTCTAATCTTGAGCCCAGTCGTGAGGTCCTCCACAACCGTGCTCGCCGGTCCCATCGCCGCGCTCCCCGTCAAAATCAAAACGTCCCTCCCCGGGTGCTTCTGCTTCCAAGCGAAGAGCAGCGCTAAAAGCTTCCCCCCGTCGGCGACGTGGAAGCTGAAGCTGTTCTTTATTAGGATTGAGCTTCCGCTAGCGACGTGCCGGGGGTCGCTGACCATGGTCTTGGCGTCCGAGGGGGAGTGCCATACGATGGGGAGCTCTGAGCCCAATATCAACGAGTGCATCGAAACCCTATTTTTGTTTTTGTTTTTGTAAGACCCGGCCGCGCCACCCTTCTCTTCCCCTTTTGCCCTCCCCGCCGTTTCCTCGGCCTCAGCCTCGCCGAGAAGCTTCGTCAACCAGCTGAACTGCCCGGGAGTTATCAAAGGCCGGGCCGTGTTTCTGCTCGTAACGAAGACGTTGCTGCTGAGCGAGTCGATGCACAGAACTCCGATCTTGCCGAACCTGCGAATTGGAGAGTTGGTATGTGCTATATTGATTGGTTGATTTGGCTCCGCTCACCTGTGAAAGTGCCCCATCGGCTCGATGAAATGATCCTTTCTCGTGCTCGTCAAATCTGCCAAATCGTTCAACTCATCGTCCAGCCTCAGCTCAACGTTTACGTCCCAGAGCTTCTGCTGGTACTCCCTCGCAACCTGCAGCCCAAGTGCCGCAATCTCCGGATCGAACTCGAGCTGACTGTGCCGAACAAGAGTCCCGACGACGTCGGTGATTCCGCACACCATTATGTTGCTCACGTTTGCCAGAACGTGCTTGACGTTCGGAATCTTGTTCCAGGCGAACCGATATGCGACCCGGAACAGCTCCTTTATGTCGTCTCGAACGTGGGACGGTAGCGGCAGGGGGGGGGGGTTGCACTTTCGGAACCGGTCGATTAGGAGCCGGGCGGAATCGTAGACGTTTCGAACGTCGACCTGGTTGCCAAGATGGAGCAATATGTTGGGCCTCGTTTGGGAAAAACTACGGTCGAGATCGCGCCCAAGCCAGTCCCAGAGGTTCACTTCTGTAGATATTTGGGGGCTGGCGGTGGAGCCGTCTAGATTGGGAATAATCAATGTTGGCTCGTTGGCTGGTCTGTCGCCACAAACGACGGCGAACTTCAAGCTGGCGGGATCCTCCGCAATCGTGAAAAACTTTCCGAGTGATGCTGGTGGTTTGGGATGTACGGTTGGACCTGATACGGAGATTGAGTAGCAGCAATCGGGGGATAGGTTCTCGAACAAGAAGACGTGAGGTTTGTTGGGTGATAGGAACTTTTTGGGTGTTTTTATTTTTTCGTTCGTGAGAGAGTTGCGCAGTATAATCCTAGTTTCCACGCCTGCGCCGAGCACAAATTGAGAGGGTTAGTTTAGAAGTGGATGCAGCCGTCGCTTCGCTCGCTCACCTGGATTACCAACTTCCACCATGATGATGGCAGACTGGGACGTTACCTTGCCCCCGATAGGACCTAACAGCAGGGGTGGTTTGGTTGGGTATATTTCCGAAGCCACGAGAGATGCGGTGGCCGCGGCCGCGGCCGCGGCCGCGGCCGTGGCCTTGAGGGATTCGGGGGCTTTATTTTCGTCAACACGAACTCTCCCATCAGGCCCAATTAGATCTCCAGCACTGGAGCCCCTTTTGCTGTTATCGCCAACCTTGATCTCGCAAAAGTTCTGACAATGTCGCAAAATGTCGTGCTCATACTCGAACAAACCGCCGCCCCCACACGTTCCGTTCAGCTTCAAGCTCTTGCTCTCAACAGTCGTCGGCGAGTCGATCTCCCCGCAGCGCCCAACCATGAACTGGTTGAGCACTAAATCTGTCTTCGTTGCAGCATTGCTTGTCTTGTAAACAACCTTCGTCGACATGCCAACTTCGGAAGAATCACTCTTGCAAATGACAGTCACCGTTTTGTTGCTGCTTACGAATTTTTTCACCTGCGCCGAGCGAAGCGAGGCGCATTACAAATTGCATTGAAGTGGGTTAGAGTCGAGCTGCGAACGAAGCGAGCCAGCAACACCATATATAGTTGCGACTAGTTCGCTTCACTCACTACTCGCTACTCGCTACTCGCTTCTCACGCTCGCTCGCTCGCTCGCTCACCATGTTCAAGAATATTGCCAAGTCGTTATCGTTGAGCTGCAGGGTCATTTTTCTCAGCTCCGCCACCCTTTTTCTTCTCTTTAAGTCGGCAAGACGCATTTCTTTCGCGACCTTCTCATTTACCTTGTCACACATGGCACTAAGGTGCTGATTTAGCAATTCCGCGTAATCAAACTGACTCATTCTCAAGCCGCTCACTTTTTTCAGCTCCAGCTCCTCCACACAGTACTCGAAGAAATGCCCCGCCATGACGTTCAGTCCCTGCGTTAAAATGGATTAGAGTTACTGCTATGGGGGGGCAATGCAAAACAAAATGCAATGAAGCGCTCACTCACCTTTGCCACGCACAGTTGCCCCAGACTTATAAATGTGATTGGGTCACTGATGAACTTTTCGAACGACTTTTCGGGATCGCGGGGGCGCAGGTGCTGCTTCGCGTTGTGGATGTCTGCCGAGGGTGTCCCAGACCCGGGTTGGGCGTAAAATCTCTCCCTGCTCGCCAGAAACATTTCCATGAAGCTGTCTCTGCTCTTTTTGCTCAGCCCCCCCCCACCTCCGTCAGAATTCGCCCAGCTCATAAAGTTCACTCCCTCCAAGAACTTGACGGTGTGAATGCTCAAAAACTTAACCTGAGTGGAATAATACATAATACAATGTCAATTTTGGTATTTCGGCGGCGAGTGTTCTCCGTCGCTCTCACCTCATTCTGCCTCGCTTTGCTCTGCAGGAACTTAGCCGCGAGAGAAAAATGCATGCTCGCGTCATTAAACTGAAACAACCGGTGCAGCAGCACCCCCAGTTCAATCTCTGCGCGCACGCGCAAATCGTGGTCGGCATAAAAGTCGACCATTTGGAGCAAAACTTGCGCCGCTTGGGTTTTCTTGTTGAGCCCCGTGAGGGCGGAGGCGTACATCAAATACGATGTTGGCTTCGGCTTTGGGAGGGTAAACAGCGAGTCGAAGGCTTCGCAAGCCAATTCCAAGTGCAGCACTTCAGCTGTAGTGTTTTGACTTCGGAAGGTGAGCAGGTGGGCCTGCCCGAGCGACGAGAGGAATTTTTCTCTCCTATTGGAGTTGCTCAGCGAATAGTCTTCGGTTTCCAGAACTATATTTTGGTGGGTTGGTGGGTTAGCAGTGGGGCGTGGTATGGTGTGCATTAGCATAGGTTGTTTGTTGTCTTGTGCTTCAATTCTCACCTCCTTCGTTTTTCGCCATTTGCAGCAAGATTGAAGCCAGCCGCAAAAACTTGAACGTGTGAAGGCCGAAAAATTTCCCCAGTGACAACGCCAAACACCCAACCTTTGTCATGGATTCGGCATCGTCAGAATCGTCCAAAAGGGAGTCAAGCGCCCTTTCAAACGCGCACGCGATCGTTGCAATTCTAAGCTGCTGCCATTTTGATTTTTTTCTGATGTGTGAGGGAAGGGGGAAGGCTCGGAAACCTGAAAAAAATTGCTCCACGATCTCCTCGGGGGGAGCATCCAGCTGCGCCGAGCGAAGAAGGTGCGAGGCGCATTTTTGATGGAGCAGGGGAGAGGCGAGCGGGCCAAAAAAATGAGAATAATGTTAGTTTAGTAGTGGCTCGTTTTCTCGTCTTCCTCACCCCCCCCCCCCCGCTCCGCTCGCTCACCTGAAACTGGAGCTCGTTGGACCCCCTGTTGAGCTCGTTGTTGCTGTTGGCGAGGAGGTGGAGGAACTGGTTCGGGGTGGCTTCCTTGGGAGAAAATTTGAGACCGGATTGTACTGATTTTGCCGCGTTGGGGGCTTCGCCGGACTTGAATTGGGCCTTGGCAAGTTGGAAATAAAGCTTTGGACGCGCGTCCGGCCAAATTTGGAGGATTGTGGTGCGAGGGGTTGGGGGAGGGGTGGGTTCGGAGGTTGCTGCAGCTCCAAGGAACGATCCAAGAAAGCTTGCATTTTCACCGTCATCATCCTTGTTATCGTTTTCGGCATCACCAAGCAAATTTAGCAGCACGCTGTCGGTGACGGTTTTTCTCACTTCCCCTACTTCCTTGCCCTCTACCATGACGGAGACAACGCGATTATCTTCCTCTTCCTCTTCCTCCGGATCCGAATCCGCTGCCGAACCAAGCAGGTCTGTTAGGAAGCTATTCTTGTCGTCGTCGTCGCCATTTTTATCGTTTTCATCGACATCAACATCATCAACACCACCATCGTCCCTTCCCCAACCCTCCGCGGCCTGATCGGCCATGGCTCCACCGTCGTCGTTATTGTTCCCACAATCTTCATCATAAGCGAAATTGTTCAACACGAAACCTTGCGGAACTGGAATTGGAATAACAGAATTGTTCACCATGTGGGGTCCTCTATTCGCGTACGAGGTGTGAGTGCTCGTTGTTACGATCGAATCGCCATCATCGCCGTTGTCACTGTCGGCGCTGACGCTCAGCAGCATATCTAACCCCTGCTGCGGATTCTCGACCGAGCCACTAGCCATGCTCGATTCAAAGTCGCCACTGCTGAATTCACCCACGCTCTCGATTGTTGAGAGCTTGCCCAGCGACGACAGCTTGTCAGCTGTTTGCGAGTCGAGCTCGTCTTCTTCGACGAGTGAGGGCTTCGCATTGTAGATGAATGGAAAAGTTGACACAACGAAGACGGAGTCCGCCTTGGACGGTTTGTTCATTTCCTTGCCAACCAGAGCATTTTTGATCTGGGTCCACTGATCCGCGGTCAGCGAGACTCGAGCAAGTTCCTTGGTCGTTTTATCCGCATTTGCAGGATCATCGACAATTTCATCAATTGTGGGGGAGTCCAGACACAAAATTGTGCTGCGACCAAAGTCAATTACGCCGCTTGGACGTGGGTTTTCGCCTTCGTCCATGGAGCCAAATATCGAGGACGTGTTGGGCAGGTGTTTTTGTTGGTGTTGGTGCTGCTGGTGGGGTGACTGGGGCGGAGACCTGATGTAGGGCGCCTTGCTGTTGTGCCTCAAATTTTTGCTTCTGAGACTGTGGCTGCCAAGGCTACTGTCGACACTGGTGTTGCTGTTGCCATTTACGCTATTGCCATTGTCACTGTTGCCATTCCCATCTCCATCCTCTTCCTCTTCGCTGCTATCAAACTCGCCACTTCCATCGGCTAAGCCCAATCCCAAAGCCATCAATATGCTTGCATCGCTCCACAAGCACTCAACGTATTCCCTCCTCGTTACTTCTAAAATTCCCTTGATGAACGCACTTGCGTTGGGAAAGGTCTCTTGAGCGGACAAAGCGTCAACTCCAAGCCAAATGTCTGGGTGGCCAAAGTGCAAGGTGGGAACGTTTTTGCAGCTCGTGTACTTGCTGTCGTTGTTGAGCGATCTCCTGTAAAGATTGCGGACGAAATTACCAATTTTGATGTCCAGGGCAGCCATCTTTCCGTCCTCGTCGTCAAACTCGTCGTCAAACTCGCCATCGAGCTCGTCATTGAGGCCAGAAGTGAGCTGCGCCGGCGCCGAGCGAAGCGAGGCGCATTGCATGTTTAGATTGGAATAATAAACATGTTAGGTTATGGTTATTGGCTCGCTCACCTCATTCTCCAAATTCTCCAAACACTCGAGTAGCGCATTTGGCTCGTGAACGACATGCTTGTCTAGACGTATAATGAGGGAAGAGCCACTCATCTTGCTGTACATGTTGTTAGGGGTGGCTCTGGAGTTGGAGTGGAGGGACGTGGAATTGCAAACGACGACAAGAGTCTGTGGTTCAGGTTGAGTGAGCGAGGATTTGGACTTGGACTTGGACTTGGGGGGAGAAGTTTTGACCATGACACTCGGATTTAAGCTCGATTTTGACCCAAAACCGGTGAAACTGAATTTGTAGAGAGTGGATGGCTCGAGAATGTTGGGCGTCTTAATGAGCATAGGCACGTTTGCAAGGAGGAGGCACTTTTTGCGCCAGACGGTTGACTTGTTCGGGGGAAGGCCGGATTGCTGCACCACCAGCATCGACTCAACCGTTCCGTTGACCTCTATCAAAACCGAAGCAGATTTGCTCGTCACTTTCCCAATTATCGGAATTAGGGTAGTGAATATCTGGGCGGTGGGGGTTAGAATTTGTACTTTATAAATTTTTTGTTTTGCTCGCACTCGCACTCGCACCCACCTTCTCGCAGCGGAGCCTAGCCTTGCTAAGCCGCAGCAACACCTTGTCCTCGGAAGAATTGTACTTTATCAAAGTGGTGAGGTGCTGAGCTCGCAGCTGGACGGTGTTAATCACCCGTTGCAGCCGGGCGAGAAGGGAAAGAGAATCGAGAGTTGCCAATGGGGTTTTGTTCGTTCGGATCCAAAAGAAGAAATCATCCGGCGAAAAGTGCTGGCGGGTTCGACCCTTGGCGTCGACGAAGGCTGCGCCGAGCGAAGAAGGTACGAGGCGCATTTTTAATGGATCAGGGGGGGGGCGAGCGAGCCAAAATAATTCAGTGGGTTAGTTCAGTCTAGTTCAGTTTAGTTTCAGTTTAGTAGTGGATGAGCCATTTTATCATGTCTGCAGCCATTCCGCGGGATTCATCGCGCGTTTGCTAGTCTTCCTCAAGGCTTGCGATCCAGCAACATCATACACTAGTGGTTACTAGCTCGCTTCGCTTCGCTCGCGGCTCGGCTCACTCACCTCTCGTGACAGCGTAATCGATCTCGTCCTCGTTCGCAACGTCAACGAGACGCAACTTGCTCAAGCCAGAATTGACCGAGAAAATCAACAGCGCCAGCTCGTCCTCCGAGAGATCGTGGCTCCGGTCCACGTCAAACACGTCGAACAGCAGCATTGCCTTCTGCTGAATTGAGCCTCGGCACAAAGTTGCCAGAAGTGCAAACACCTCGAAGACGTCGATGCGCCTGCAAGGCTGGAGCCCAAGGCCGAGTTGACCTCCAATTGGGGCTGATTTGGCAAACATGGCAAAAAATTTGGCGGCCTGGGTGATTTTTGACAAGTATTGTATTTCTCTGGGGGAGAGGAGGTTAGGCAGAGGGCGTACAAAGGTTTTTTTCTGCGAGTGAAATGAGTGCTCACCTTTTCTTCGTTGCTTCATCGGGGGGAGGGAGGGGGTCGTTGACGTTGAGGTCGTCGTAGGCAGAGTAGGAGGCGTAGGTGGAGACAGAAATTTGTGATTTTTTGGTGTTTACGGATGAAGCTGGTGAAGGGGGCGATTCGGCGGTGTTCTCATCAATTTTGCTTGGTTGGGGTAGGGATTGGGATTGGGGATGGGGATGGGGTTGGGGTGGAGGAGGATTGGGATTGGATAGCTTTTTATTGGTTTGAGCTGCCATTTGGGACAGAGAAGGCCGGTGAGCGTGCTTGAACGTCTGCAGCCGCTGGCTGATGGTTTTTTTATTCGTTGACTTTAGGTGGTCTTCGATGAGTCTGATCGCCTCGGCGCCCACCTTGGCGTCATAGCCTGGGGTGGAAACGATCTGGGAAATCACCTCATCGTAGATGGGAACTTGGAAGACGTCACAGAACCGTTCGAAGGTCAAGGAGAAGTTGTTGGCGGTGGAGTTGGGGTTGAAAATGATTTTGTATTTGTTTAAGAGAACGCGGACCGATTCGTGAGTAAATTGCTTGTTCATCGAAAACACAATGTCGATGCATTCTAGTAATGAGGTCTTCTCAAAGTTTGATCCGGTGGACTCTGCATATCTTTTGGGAGGGATCGGGCGGGGAAGGCGTCGGAGGGCGTTGATGGCTTCTTGGTTGACATTGTCCATGATTGTTGATTAGTGTGTTGCAATGGTCGTCTTATAGATTAAGTACTTTGTGATACTAATAGCATATACTATCTTGTAAAATAAAACAAAGAAAAAAGCATTTTTTGGTCATTTTTTTACTTTTCTTTTTTCTGTGCCGGCAAATAGGATCGTTGTAAACAAACGCTTGTGATGATCACTCCAAAAGTACTCGGCGGACTACTGGCAGTCCCGGCCATCTCTCTTGGGATGCTTGTGTTATCCTACAAAATCAACAATGAAACTGAGATAAAACTAAGGGGAATCATTCATCTGTACAATTGGCTCAAACGAAAGCCCAACTCAGAGAGTGATGTTAACGCTATACAAGCGCCCCTCTACGAGCTATTTGAGCAAGTTCTGCTTGCTGAAGTTCTGGCCTTTCCCGAGGATTCGAAGCAGGGTGTAGAAAAGTCCAAGCGAACCATCTTTGAGGTCCAACTCGCCGGAGTGCTGTCAAACCGCAATAGGTTCAGTCCTTTTGGGAAGGCGCTCGCGATTAAAGAGCTGACGAAAAATTTGCACCGTCGTATCAAATTCGCCGAAACGGTGCAAGTTACTCTCACAACAAAAGAGAAGCGATGTTGCGTTGGCACACACATGATCATCATCGCTGGGCTTCCGAGAACTGGATCTACGATGCTGCACAAGTTCCTAGCTGCCGATGCGACCACCCGTACCCCCCTCTGGTGGGAGCAGATGCACGACGTGATCCCATCCCCCACTCCTCCCTCCAACCTCCTATCCGACCCTCGTGCAAAAGCAGTTGTGAAAGACTTGGATAAATTGAAGATCCTCTCCCCCAACCTGAAGTCGGAGATCGACAAATTTCACAAAATCGGCGCGTTTGAAGTGGAGGAGGTGAGTGAGTGGCGAGTTGTGGTGTGGTGTGGTGTGGTGTGGTGTGGTGTGGTGTGTTTTTTGTTTTTGTTTTTCTCACTCCCTCCCTCCTAACCCACCCATTTTGATGAACGCAGAACGCACCATTCCTCCGCCGGTACTTCAACGACATGGAGGGCGTATACCTGGACCAAGAATCGGCCGAAAGCAGACTTTCTTGGCACAATGACAAAACCGTAGATAAGGTTTGGATGTTCCGTCACCTCAAGGCGTGGATTGCTTTAGAAACGAGCGCCATGAATATTGAGCAGCACCACTGGGTTCTTAAGACGCCCCTTTTCACCCTGTTCATGGAGGAGGTTGACCAAGTCTTCCCCGGGAGCACGTATGTCTTCACGAACAGAGACCCCGTCAACGTTGTGCCATCCACATGCGGCCTGGTTGAAGCTGCGGCATCGATTAAGGCGGATTGGTCAGACTCGAAAAACCTTTTCAACCACATTGGAAGCTACATGCTCCAGCGACTTAGGATGTTTGCGGATCACGAGAAGAAGTTCGTGGACTCCGCAAAGCAGAAGAAACGCAACATTATCGTGACAAGGTACCCCGACGTAATGAACAACCCCATTGCCGTGGTGGAGAAGATCTATGCGGCGAGTGGCCGAGCGCTCACAAAGGAGGCGAAGGAGGCGATGGTTCACCAGCTTGCCAACAACAAACAGGGCAAACACGGTAGGGCGAACTATTCTTTGGATAAGTTTGGGCTGACCGAGGAAGTCGTCAATGCCGCTATGAAGGATTATAAAACTCAGTTCGATATTTAATTTTAATTATAACTTTATGACGATGCGGCCTTAATTGTAGGCTTTACCTCCTCCAACACTGCTTCTTCGGGATACACAAGTCGCACCACGCAGATGCCGCGAATCGCGCCGCTGACGTCAATTTCGTTGACACCCCACCTTCTCTGTGGATTTGCAGTCAGCACGACCTCAAACTTGTTCTTCCCCTTTTCCTTAGTCGCCTTTTTACTTTCGTACAGAGTCTCATCGTCAAAAAAACCGGCCAGCGGCAGCGAGGTGTAGTCGTAGCAAGTCACCGATGCGTACCTCCACTGCGCCACGCCTTTCTTCTCGTACGACATCACCCCCTCGACCAGCACATCGCCACTGCTCGCATTATACCGCATCGAGTAGTACGCGTGCCTAGCTGATCCTGCAAGGGACGCCTTCGCTCCCGGGAGCGCAACGTCGCGGTTCTCAACCATCCCACGCTTCTCAAACATGGTACTATACTTCATGCGGAGCTTTTTGAGCATTGCCTGGCGCAACCATTTCGCCCCGACGACCCCGGCCAGAATCGAAAAGGTTGTGTTGCTGTCGTGCTGTGTTAGGGTTGAGTAGAGCAACAGCGCGAAATTAAATGTTATTGTCCTGCTTAATCTGAAGAGGCTGCCGGTAGACCCGCTAGCCAGACTAACGGCAGCGCCACCAGCCACGCGATCCGCGTTGGCGAAAAGGACTTGTTTGTCGTTGTGAAAAACCATTGGAGCCTTCCACCCTGTTCCGCTGGCCATCTTGAAGCACCGAATACCAAAGAGCTTTGCTGCGTTTGCCGACCCGGAGTTGATCCAGCTGCCGGTTTGCGGCTTGGAATTGGAAATCGTTAGGGTAAAAAAGCCGTCGGAGTCCAAGTCAAACTCACGGTCACAAATTATCGTGTCGCCCTTCACATCTTCCCCCCCCCCTTTCAGGAACACTTGTATTGACCAATACTTACACTTGGGAGGGCGCCCTTTTAGAACCATGGGAAGCAACCCGTTCGCAGAGATCGCATTGAAATCGTTTAGCTCAGGATAAGGACCTACCGCGGCAACAGTCACGTTGTCCATCGCAGTGGGCGTGCCTGTGATGTTGCTCACCCAAGCAGGCTTCCCAAAAAGCTTGGGGAACTTCCACTTCAACTTGGCCAGTATTAGCACGTCAAAGATTGAAGAAAATAACGCGAAATTGAGAGCCGCCAGAGCAGCTGCCGAAAAGAGTGCTTTGGGAGAAGTCAAGAAATTGACAACGAGTGTGGCTGCCCCCCATACAAGTGGAGTCATCATTGTGGGGTTGGGGCAGGAGGAGGACATTTTAGATTTTTCAGCAATTTTTCAACAATTTTTTTGGTTTTTTTAATCCTGTCATGTTAGTAACAAGCACAAGCCAACAACAGCACTAACAAGAGCAAGAGCTGCAGCTGCAACGAACCCTGCATTCGACGGTGTGAAAATCAGCTTGCAGATGCATAAATCAAACCAGCATTCCTTTTGGGTCGTCTTCTTTTTGCTTGCCGGAGCATGCAATGTATGGCACTCAGCGTGGCGAATTTTATATTCGCCCTTCTTCATCCTGGGTCCGGACTTTGCAAAACCAAACCCAACCTTGGAGTTGCTTTTTTCAATAATAGATTTCACAACTGCCCAAGAACAAACGATTATTTCATTGAGTGATGTTTTCATGTGGTCCGGGGTGTGCGTGGGAGGGCTAGCTTACTGGGCATTCGGCGTTTTCAAGTTCAAAGGCGGATTCTACGACCACCCGAACGTCTGCATAATTTTTATGATGCTCAAATTAATGGTTGCTTCCTCACTCGTCAACATTTATGCTGTTGGCCGGCCGGGCCCTTACACCTTGCTTTTCGGTCTGGCCGAATATGTGTGGGCCTTTTTCTTCTTTTTGTTTTTGAGATGCGAAGGGTCCTGGAAGGCAATATCCCACCGCTCAAAGAAAAGCAAAAACAAGTAAAAAACTAAAGATTCAGTTTTAGAATTGTAGCCCTCCGACTATTTCTACTTATGCTATAGTAAACGGGTACGATCTTAATTCCAATTGTAGTGGCAAGATATTTTCTAATTCCTATCCGACGCAACGCAAGAAGAATCGTAAAGCCGAACTTTGCACCCGCCTTTGGAGGAAAAGGTTTCGACCGGGTTCAGCTCAGGAATGGAAAACATGTAGCTCGCAACACGCCCACCTCGCCGAAGCACGTCAAACAGCTTGTCCTTGCACATCTTGAGCCCATCCGGAACGAGGTACACGAACACAGCAGTTGCGTCGTCCATTTCAACGTCCAGCACATTGGCGTGAAGGATCGTGATGCTCTCGTTGTTTTCCGTTGCGAGGGCCGCCCTGTCAGCATAAACCTTATCGTATTCTACTCCAATGCATCGAAGAGATGATGGTGATGATGGTGATGATGAAGAAAGATTTGAAGAAGCAAAAATGAGAAATCTCCCGTCACCGCACCCTAGATCATAAAGTACATCACTGGGGGAGAGTTTGAGGGCCTCGAACGCCAACTTTTGGGCAGAAATGTCAGTTGGATTGAAGGGAGCGAGCTTGTCGTCGCCCACAAATCGAAAATCGTCGGCAGATTCGGCTTGGTTTGCAGCCTCCGGCATGAATTTTTAAAAGAAGTTGGCTTCGTTGGGGGTGGTTTCTTCAACTCTTGCGACCTTAAATTGGTTGCCTGGTCTCGATTGGCCCCCAAAACAAATTTCAAGACAATTTCAAAGAAATCAAAATTCAAAATTTAAATATAACAACACCCAATCCTAAATCCCACCCGAAACCCTACGGTACATATCGGATTATGCAGTTTTCGCAAACAACAGACCTGTCCCCCCAGGGGAAACTTCTAGTGCTGATTGACTTCCTCAGCCGTGATCGTATAATCACCTTTGCTTCAGCTTCGATCCTCAAGGATCTGGTATTCACAAACGATGCTTCCATGCTTTCCCTACTGCCCCTCCTCAACGACGATGATAATTCAAAATCCAGCAGCACCGAATTCATCACAGCTCTTTACCAAGTTTTAGATGTGCACTCTGAGATGGTCTTTGACTCGTTGTTCTCGGAGTGCACGTTGGACAGGGCCAAGAGCGCCTCGAAGGGAGAGCGGAGCTTAAAGAAGATGAACGGCGACACGCCAACGACGATCAACGGTCACAAGGTGGAGGCGAAGTCTCTCATATACGGCGAGGTTGAGGTGAGCGGTGATTGACTCAAAAAGAAGGAGTCCGGTCACACCAGCTCGCACATGATTATTTTGTTGCTCTCGCTGGCAGCGCTGGGAAGCAAATTGGAATGTGTAATGCTTTCGTTGACATAAACAACTCCCCCCCCTCCCACGCGCTTCCAAACATGCCTCGACAACCATTGTCTTGGTCGTGTGCCAAAGCCAATGTCCCAAACGAGCAAGAGAAGTTGTCTTTTCTTGGCTGTGACGGTTGTGAGATTTCGCTTCTCGCGCAAGCACATTTTGAGCGGGTGTTTGAAATGCTTCATGAGTTGACTAATCCAAATTCAACCCAATCCACCCCCCCCCCCCCTCCCCCCCACCCCCTAGTTCAACAGCTTCAACATTGTTCTGCGAAAAATATGCGCCAACTTGCCCCCTGGTGGAACATTTTACGACATTGGCAGCGGCAGCGGCAGGGCTGTGTTCGCCGCTCGGTTCACCCAAGATTTCCACAAGTGCATAGGAATTGAGCTGATGGAGTCGCTGGCTAAGATTTCCTTTCAGGTTCAGGAGAAGTACAACAACAGCTTCGCCGAAATCCTCTCCCACAGGGTTAGCAAGACTGTGGACTTTAGCTGCGACAATTTCCTCGACTATGACTGGAGCGACGGCGACGTGGTTTTTGCCAATTCCACCTGCTTCGATGACGCCCTGATGGAGGCAATCGGGAACAAGGCCGGCGCTCTGAAGCCCGGCGCGTTCCTCGTAACCTTCACAAAGGGAATAAAGTCGGTCGAGTTCGAGCAGGTGAGCGAGCGAAGCGAGCGACCTTATGGAAGACGAGCATACTCGCGATGGATCTCGCGAAATGGCTACAGCCACCCACATCCACTACTAAACCAACCCCTCAATTTTTGGGCGAGCAGATTGAGAAGAAGCGCTACAAGATGAGGTGAGCGAAGCTTGACGAAGACGAAAAACTCGCGATGAATCCCGCGAAATGCCTACAGACATAATATAATGGCTACATCCACTACTGAACTAACAATATTCCACTCAATTATTTTGACTCGCTTCATTCTTTTTGCTCTTGCTTCATCAAAAATGCGCCTCGCTTCGCTCGGCGCAGCTGGGGGCCCGCGACCGTCTTCGTTCACAGAAGGAGAAACTTGGACGGAAGCAGCAGCGGTCCCGAGGTGCTGCCGAGCGTGCTGGGCGGGAGCCCGGAGCCGGCGAGGTTTAGCGCGGCGGACGAGGAGAGGTACGAGAGGATTCACAACGAGAACAAGAAGAGGTTGGCGGCGGCGAAGGTGGCGGAGGAAGAGGAAGAAGAAGAAGAAGAAGAGGAGGAGGAGGAGGAGGAGGAGGAGGAGGAGGAGGAAGAGCAAAATTCACAAAATTCCTCCTCCTCGTATGTGAGCGACACGGACTCGGAGTTTTACGCCGAATCGAGCTACGTCATCACCCCGGCAACGAGCGTTAGCAGCTCGGTGGAGTTCTTGTCGAGCGGCAACGCGACCCCCGAGCGAGCGGGGAGCAGGAACTCGGCGTTTGGAGACGACAGCGAGTCGAGCATACCGCCGCCGGCACCAAGCCCGCCGAGGCAGCTGGGGATTAACACGAGAATGATGTGGGTGCCCATGAGCCCCAACTTTCAACGGACGCAGAAGGAGAGCAGAGAGGGCATTTTGACGAGTCCCAAGGATACGATGCTGATGCAGAGGAAGAGGCTGAAGGGGAAAGGGAGAGGGACCGTGCCGGTGTCTAGCAGCTTCTTTGAGGAGGAGGAGGAGATATAGAAAATGATCGAGAATAGCTAAAATTGTTGGTGTTACTACAACAGACAGACTAACAAAATCTAATGCAATCAATTCTCCCCCTCTTCATACTCAACGGGCGGCCACAGACTCGGCGAAGCTTCGATGCTTCTTCCGTGAGCCGTCCCTCTCCTGTTGTTGTTGACCCGGATGTCGTTCCACGTGTCGAGAGGCTTAATCAACATATTGTTACTTACGGTCCCCTTTGCAAGCCGGCTGAGGGTTTTCTTGGGCTTCATTGGCTTTTTCAGCGGAGTCAAGAATGTAGTTCGATCTTCTCTTTTACTTCTTCTGCTGTTGCTGTTGCTGTTGCTGTTGCTGTTGCTGATGCTGTTGCTGTTGCTAGCCCTGCTACTGCCAGTGCTATGTACTCCGCTCCTAATTTTTCCGTCAAACATCAATGCTTCCATGAACGCTGATGGCGTCGCAGTTCCACCATTGCCATCCGCATCCATGCTTTCGTAACTGTTTGTTCCTCTTGCCAGGCTGCTCAACCCCCCCCCCCCC